>KZ652316.1:137643-154368 GCA_001010745.2 Gerris buenoi
GGGGGCGAATGCATGCTCATTCGGGGGCGAATGCATGCTCATTCGGGGGCGAATGCATGCTCATTCGGGGGCGAATGCATGCTCATTCGGGGGCGAATGCATGCTGATTCGGGGGCGAATGCATGCTCATTCGGGGGCGAATGCATGCTCATTCGGGGGCGAATGCATGCTCATTCGGGGGCGAATGCATGCTCATTCGGGGGCGAATGCATGCTCATTAGCAGAGACTTTCGAATGCCTTTTTGCCATGGCGCTATACTAAAATGCCACATTTTGCCCATTTTTCGGTAAAAAACCACATTTTGCCAATTTTTGGTAAAATGCCACATTTTGCCAAATTTAAAATGCATATTTTGGATATTTCGGGCATTATTTCATATTTACAGCATAAGTGCATGTGTATAGTACATTTTATTGCATATTTTCGCATAAATATTCTACTTTTGTGTTTGAAATATCCACTAAGGTGCATATTTTATATGATTTTTCGATTCAAAAATATATTATCTAGGTACCAAAACCTTTTAAGGATTAGAAGGCATTTACTGTCTAACGGTGCAAGAAAAACCCCCTGTCCTATAAGCTTCTATAAGGACGGGGTTTACCAGTCCCTACTGGTAGGTACCCTAAGCAGGCTTGTTTTCTTGTTTTTCGACTTAATCCCGGAGAAGGCTACCGCTGACGATTCATAGAGTGCTGCCCTTATTATAGGATTAAAATGGCTTCGTTACCCAAATTAATACACAACTCGTGCATTAGAGTATTACATTAAGTTCATAGAGGGCTTCGAAGAATCGGCACAAACAAAGAGTGCCCTTAATAACAGCCAAGTCAGTCAGTAGATTGGCATTTATTAAAGCTAATTTTGGGGTGTTTCCAAATATTATTGAAAAAATAAAATATGTTCCAGTAGTGTCGTGCGACGTGGAGACAACGTTTTCACATTTAAAAATGGTTCTTTCCGAGCTCTACTCATCACTGGTCAATGTGGGTCATTGTCATTATCATTATAGGTTATTGTAAATACCTGTAAATTGTAATAAAGTAATTAATATAACTCAAGTTGCACGATTGTATCTCCCTTTTACAATGGAAAGGGGGGGGGGTGGAAAGTTGAAAAATAAATTCCACATTAGCTAAAATAAATGCCACATTTGGCCAAAATAAGTGCCATACTGCCACACTTTATAGTGCCACATTACGTAAAAATAAATGCTACATTTTGAAGGTCTCTGCTCATTAGATAATGAGCCCCGCCTTTAGATTTGTTTCGTTAGGTTGACCAACTTACGTGAGAACAAAGAAATAAAGCCAATAAGCTCTTATCATGTGACATTTTTGTATGCCAAGTTGGCCCTTCTCTTATTGGCACCAAATATTTTTTATTATTATTATTATTATTTTCTCGCGTTGTCAATCAACACCAGTGTAGCAAAATTTTACACTTTGTACAAATAATTGTCTGTCAAGTGTTGTCTGCATCGTTTCTATTAATACTTTTTAAAGGGTTTATACCACTTCTAAAAAGTTGGTCCGGACTAAAGCTTTTTTCAACAAATGATTTCATTATAAAAATAAGAAAATTGGCTGTCGCAGAGTATCATGTAATGGAAACCAGCCATGTGCAGTCGTCTCAAATGACTTGAGACTGGTCTGTCAAAGAACTTAGTTCCATTTTGAAACGGTTTTCTTTACAATCAGAGTTCAATGGAAACGCCATTTTACAATATACCCTCGCCCTCAAGTGGCCAAGTCTGCTCTTTCTCCATTACCTTGCTTCACTCCTAGTTTCGTGAGCAACTCTGCTCTTCTATTTTTTTTATTGCTTTTTCAGTTTCTGAATGAGGCAAAAAAAAAATAGACTTGGCCGCAATGTAAACAACGCTACTTTGATAAACTGACATATTGGGATAGGGTCTGGAACTTTTTCTTTGAGTTCTCTCCTTCCTACGTAACTTTTATGTGATTGCACACGACACTGATGTTTTATGCCCCATTTAGAAAGTGCTATGTAATAAAAATAAAAAACCGGTGTTGCTCATGAAAGTAGAGGTGAAGTATAGGGTTATGGTAGTGGCGGCAATAAGGGCCCCGCAAACCCCGCGGCGCGGGAGGGCCCCTGGAAGGGAGGTAATAGAGGGGCCCCTCAGCCTTACCGTCGCTACTGGGTTATGGATTAAAGAATGAGAACAATTGGTCACAATATTGATATCATTACTTTGAATGGCTAAAATTTGAGGGTAGGGGTTTGGATCTTAGCCCTTTTTAAATCCTTTATATTAACTTCACTTTTGTGCCTGGGTGCCTGGGGGAGTGGGTGCCTGGGGGAGTGGGTGTCTGGGTGCCTGGCGTCAACATTTTTGGAAGGCTAGTTAACCCTCTTCTACTTATCCGATCGAGCTGAAACTTGGCACATAGACTCTCTACCAATACAAAAACATTTTAACAAATTAATTAATTAATTAAATTTAATTAATTAATTAATTAATTAATTTTTCAATTTAATTAATTCTTTTTTTATAAAATGAATGGATTAAATAAATTTTAAAAAATAAAATAAAAAAATAATTAATTAATTAATTAATTGGTTGGTATATAAAATCTTTGGAGGGCTAGTTAACCCACTTCCAGTCATCCAATCGAGCTCAAACTTTGCACATAGACTCTACCAATATAAAAACATTTTAACAAATTAATTAATTAATTAATTTCATTAATTAATTAAATTTAAAAAAATTATCTTTTTCAAAATGAATGGGATAATTAAATTTAAAAAAGTAATACAATAAATAAAAATTCAATTAATTATCCAATCTTGCTGAATCTTGGCATTTCGACTCTCTACCGATACAAAATCATTGTAACAAATATAATAATTAATTAAATGTTACTAATTAATTAATTTTAAATTATTTATTTAAAATTGAAATGAATGAATACCAATATTTCCCTTCAGAACTAAAATGCAAAAATATAAAGGATTTATAATAAAAACTTGGTTTTTATGGGCTGGTTTTTTTAAATCCTTTATATTAACTTCACTTTTGTGCCTGGGTGCCTGGGTGAGTGCCTGGGTGCCTGGCGTCAACATTTTTGGAAGGCTAGTTAACCCTCTTCTACTTATCCGATCGAGCTGAAACTTGGCACATAGACTCTCTACCAATACAAAAACATTTTAACAAATTAATTAATTAATTAAATTTAATTAATTAATTAATTAATTAATTTTTCAATTTAATTAATTCTTTTTTTATAAAATGAATGGATTAAATAAATTTTAAAAAATAAAATAAAAAAATAATTAATTAATTAATTAATTGGTTGGTATATAAAATCTTTGGAGGGCTAGTTAACCCACTTCCAGTCATCCAATCGAGCTCAAACTTTGCACATAGACTCTACCAATATAAAAACATTTTAACAAATTAATTAATTAATTAATTTCATTAATTAATTAAATTTAAAAAAATTATCTTTTTCAAAATGAATGGGATAATTAAATTTAAAAAAGTAATACAATAAATAAAAATTCAATTAATTATCCAATCTTGCTGAATCTTGGCATTTCGACTCTCTACCGATACAAAATCATTGTAACAAATATAATAATTAATTAAATGTTACTAATTAATTAATTTTAAAATAATTATTTAAAATTGAAATGAATGAATACCAATATTTCCCTTCAGAACTAAAATGCAAAAATATAAAGGATTTGTAATAAAAACTTGGTTTTTATGGGCTGGTATTATTCACGGTTAGGTTTTTGTTGGGAATATCGCGACTGCTGGATGTCGTGACATCCAGAAAAATGGAATGACATTCCCTCGAAAAAATCAAGACGACATATTGATTTTTCTGAGGCGCTGGCGGTAGCAAGGCCTCTGTATTTTCCAAATTAACTAACGTACATACATTAAACTGACGAAGAATAACATGGGTGTTGAGTATATTATATACCATCATTATTATTATGATTCAAATCTAAAGCTTAATCAATATTTCAAATTTTAAAAGCCTATCTTAAGAGGAAGCATAAATATGTTTTCCGGGTTTTCTCACCATACTATTATACTATAAGGATGGGAAAATCTGGTTGAATTAGTTCTAGTAGAGATACAGCGCATGCTTGCTTGAATCTTGGCCTTACGCACTGTCATACGCTCAGATTGAACACAAAATTAATAAGAAATCAAATTTAGAATAATGCATTCATCGTGATTTTTCAATAGATGGATGAGATAGGTGTAGAAAAAAAACAGCAATTCAATTTTTGTAGGAAACGTTTTCGTTGTAACGGAAATCACGATTTATACAAATATAGAAGCTGTTAATAAACCTAAGGTTTATTACAGGAGTGACGAAGAATTGGTTTGAATGAAAGTCCGAGAGTTTTTTTTTTCTTTAAATATTTATTAACATCAAAGCTTTCGCTCAGGGAGCCTGAGCTTCTTCAGTGATCTACAAAAATATATAAGAATATAAAAGATATTGAAACTAATAAAAGAAAAATAAATATAAATATAAAAAATAACTTATATATATATATAATAATAAATTATATATATAACTTAATAAAACTAATATAGAAAATCTTACCGAAAATTGAAATTAAAAAATTAACAGGATAACTGGTCATAATAAAAAAATATGGCGACTTTTTTTGANCACAATCCCTCCCGAGGCTTGAGCTATGTGGAGCTCTTCTCCTAGCTAACTTATACTCTATAGTTACTGAGTCCCTGTCCAATGTTAATATTTCCTGTGTTAGATTGTGGTCAGATTCTACCATAGTTTTGCACTGGTTAGCAGGTGAGTCTTCTAGGTGGAAGACTTTTGTCTGTAATCGTGTATCTGAAATCCAACAATTAACCCCCGATTGTGTTTGGTCTCATGTTTCCACACAAGAAAACCCAGCAGATCTCATCACTCGAGGTCTCCTTCCATCTGAATTTATAGAGCAACTCCCATACTGGCTTCATGGACCCTCCTGGCTCCAGAATCCAAGTTATACTTACCAACCGTTTATTGAGTCTAAGTCCCTTGAAATTCCAGAAGCTAAGCAAATTTCATTGAATTTTATTTCAACTACGGCCCCTAAATTACCTATGTGCGTCGAAACTTCATCATCTTGGATTTCACTTCACAGAACACTTGCCCATGTTTTAAGATTCATAAATAATTGTAGATTGCAAAAGGATAACCGTATCTATGGTCCTTTGACCTTAAGTGAAATTGAAAGGGCTCAGACCATTATTGTTAAAGTTTGCCAACACGAGATGTTTGTAGAAGAAATTAAGTGTCTTGAAAATAATCAGCCCCTTGCAAAATCTAGTAGATTGCTATCTCTAGATCCATTTATCGATAATTTTGGAATTCTACGTGTAGGTGGTCGTCTCAAGAATTCGACTTTAAGTTTTGAGCAAGCTCATCCTATCATATTAAATTCTAATCACCATTTAAGTACCTTAATAGTCAGACATTACCACATCTGTAGTTTACATGCTGGCCCTCAAAGTCTATTGTACAGAGTTCGCCTTAAGTATTGGATTATTAATGGCAAAAATTTATGCAAAGCCATTTTTAGAAATTGTACTTTATGTTTTAAACTTAAACCTAAGCCGTTTTCTTATCTAATGGGTAATTTACCAGCAGATAGAGTAACTCCAACTTTTCCATTTTTAAAAACCGGAATGGACTTTGCTGGCCCTATCTTCATTAAGCAGTCTACACAAAGGAAAAGTCCTATTGTAAAATGTTACATTTGTATTTTTGTGTGTATGGTTACAAAGGCCATTCACCTCGAACCTGTATCAGATCTTACAGCAGATGCATTCATAGCTTCACTCCGTAGATTTGTTGCTCGTAGAGGTAAAGTTCTGACTTTATACTGTGACAACGGTCGCAACTTTGTCGGAGCAAACTCTTCTCTAAAGGAATTAGGTTCCCTACTCAAAAAAGATGATTTCCAAGATAAGGTAGTTAGTAAAATGAGTGTAGATGAAATAGATTTTAGATTCATTCCTAGTAAATCACCCTCAATGGGTGGTCTTTGGGAGTCTGGGGTAAAATTAATGAAGTACCACCTTCGTAAGACCATGGGTTTAACTCATTTTAACTTTGAAGAGTTGGCAACCGTTTTGGCTCAGATTGAATGTCAATTAAATTCCCGTCCTTTAACATCTTTATCCTCTGATCTTTCCAACTATACTATCCTTACACCTTCCCACTTCCTAATAGGTAGATCCGCTTCAGCCGTACCTGATATCAAGTTCTCTGAAGCCAATCCTAACTTGCTTAAGCGATGGGAGCTTATGCAATACATCCAACAGCAATATTGGAAACGGTGGTCTCGAGAGTACCTTGGTTCTCTTCAACAGAGAAGTAAATGGCGTGTCAGAGGTCCATCTGTAAAACCAGGTACCCTTGTTCTATTGAAAGATGACAATTTACCACCACTTCGCTGGTCACTTGCAAGGATAGTGAAACTTCACCCAGGCAATGATGATATCACTCGAGTCGCCACTATTAGACTGTCAAATGGAAGAACCACATCGAGGACACTGATGAAGCTGTGCCCTCTACCGATTACCTATGATGACGACCCTTCGCCTGATCAAGATCAGATAGTTTCTTCACTTTCTTAAACTTTTATACCTAATGTTCTTTAATTTTAGATAATTCTTATAATTTTTCAATTTTTATTATTTCTTTTATATATTTGTTATCAAGACTAATTTTGGACTCTTAGTTTCATGAGTAATATGTAACTCTTAAATTTATTTCCCTTTTATTTTATTTTATTGTATTTTGTTTTTAATGTGAAGTAAAATTTTTCTATTGTAATTATTTGATGGTACATGCCCATCAATGGGAGGCGGAATGTTAAGATTTCATAGATGTTTTGAAAGATTGTCGCTAGGGCCGCCACTTCGGGCGTTTTCGTAGCTCCGCCCTACCTCCGAGGGCACCCGATGTCTACGCAGAGAACTGTAGAACAGTCAGTCTGCCCTAAGTCAGCTCCGAGTTGGTACCGATTCTGCACTACAACCTGACAAAAACCTCCACGCTATGTTGATTAACCTAACCTCTCAATATTAACTTTAAAATAATCCGCCTTCCAATTATCTTTATGTATCCTAAATACAGTCCACTATTAATAACAAAGTATACAAGTGTACAAGTGTGTAATTATTCCACGTCGTTACCAGCGCGACAAAAGCTTTTACATCAAATTTCGCCCAAACCCGATTAATTAATAGTTAATGCCGATTAATACTAGCTGTATGAAATGTGTTGAGATCAATACACATCTTTAAACAATGAAATGCTTCCAGTTTCGCTTTTTTTAATTAATAAGTTGACACTGTAATCGTGAATATTTGCATAATATTAAGTACTTATATAAAAGATTCTAAAGCACCCAAATTACTTAAAAATCACTTAAGTACCTACTCTTTAAAATATAGGTGTAAATAAAAATAGGTTTCTGCGAATGTGAAAAAAAACAAATAGGGTGGGGGGAGGCTGAAAATGATAAGGCCCCAACAATGGGCTAATAATGATGTACCATCTCAATTTCATTAAAATCGGACGAGTAGTTTTCAAAGTATGTAGGTTCGCAAAAACTGAGCGAGAGACAGACCGACAGAAAGACATGGGACCAAAATATTTTCTGATGGGCTGAAACGGATTTCTTGGCATTTTTGAAATCTTGGACATGCAAGCGGATTGTTCTTCAGAACAATTACATAGGTAAGCTTGTAAGAAATATAGTGGGGATACAAAAAAAGTAAGGAGTAAAGATGAATTGAAACGAGACCAAATATGTAATTGTACTCAGGGAAACATCCTCTTATATTTAACAACCCATGCGACGCTTTTCCGTTAAACAAAAATATCAACCACATCAGCTTTAAACCTTTTTATTTGAGGGATGTGAGGCTTCCCTATACTTTTCCTTTGTTTGGTTTATTACTACTCGTAACATAACTACAAAGATTTTTGTGTTGGTACTTTCGTAGATCAGGCACGTTTCAGAGAGACTAGTGATGGAATGTGTGAGGGTCCTTGTTTATGCCGAAAGACCCCAAAAAAAAGGTTTGTGAGGGAGCGAAAGGAATAGAATAAAATTTACATTGAACCATCAACGGGTTAATTATCACCAAACATCTTAACCCTCGGGAACGCGCGGTCCTGTGAGGCCTGAATTTGAGATATAACTGTGAAAATGAGATAGATGAAGGCGCGATGGGAAGATAGGGATTTTTCTAGCTACTTTTCTTGCTTTTATCAAGAGAATCAGTCACTTTTTGACATCGTACGTGATATACTTCAATTATTATTCCCATATTGTCCTGACAGGGGACCCGCGCCACTTTCACTTAAATTTTAGTATTATACTAATTTTATTGAAATTTATACATATAATACATAATAAATTAATATGGTACCTGAATTTAAAAATAAAATAATAAAAATATACAGAAAAATTTAAAAATTTGAAAATTATAATTGAGACTGACTAATTTTGTGCGTAAACTATGAGACTAAACAACGCTATTTTATCAATTAAAAAAAATAATAGAACAATAAAACCAATTTAAATATGTTTTATAATATTTTGCAAAAAATGATTTCAAGTTTATATTTATTTTACATGTTGTGTGGGCATTTTAAACAGATTAAGTCCTATCAGGGGTCCACGCCTCCTCGTGCCTGTATTAGACTGCGCTCACCTGAGAGTTAACATAGATTTGATAAAAATTAGGCGAGAAGTTGTTAAGACATGATAGTTCGCCAAAATGTAAAATGACACTCAGAGACAAAAAAAAGACCAAAAATGTTCCTTGATGCCAGAAACAGATTTCTACCTAGAAATGTTTGAATTCGTGGAAATAAACAGTTTGTTTTTTAGAGTAATTACAATTTGTCTATTACCTTCGGAAAGCTCGGTAGCAAAAACGAACTTAATATGCATGATAACAAAGTGAACTGAACTACAGCTGATTTTAATTCAACCACAGACATGAAACTGAGAAGTTCAAATTTGATGCTCATGGTTTTGGTTTTAAAAACTTCACTCTTAATGAAGTGCCGCATTAAATCACAATTACCATTTTCGAAAAAGGAAAGGAGGGTTTAAATTATCCCTCCATCTCTCCACCGGTTTCGAGTAGAGCTATTAATATACCTTGAAATATTGTTGGTAGCGCAAAACCCCCTCCGTCGCGCGCTTACTTCAAACGATATTTCATAAGCAGAGCCTCTGAACATGAACATTGCTTATAAACCTTGCTTTATGAAGCGAGTCCTACTTCAAATTTAGATGTATATACTCCTCCGACGCTTCAATATTCGAGATTTTTACAATCGAATCTAACGCCACGTCAATTATGTTTACAAGCATATAATTAAAAAGCGACGTCGAGAGTTCGATATTGGTTTAAACTTGTCATTTTCTTGTTCCATTCCTGTAGTCTTTAAAGAGAAGTATTTATATTAATTTTTTGGGGTTTTTGATTGATCCTGTGTCATTTTTAAGGAGGCTTGGACTGTTGTAAATTTTATTCCAACTATTAACAATCTTTTTTAAATATAAGCAAACATTCGACATAGAGAATGATTTGTTAAAAAAAAAACTTTTCGAAGGTACAGTAAAAAATTAATATAAAAATTCCATTTTTGAAAACTGGTCTTATGTTGAATTTTTTTTTTCCCCCGGTGTTCTTCACCTTTGTTGTTTCTATGTGCAAAATTGAGAGAAGATTGAATGACGGGGAGTGGTTCAGAATTGGGGTAATTGGTGTGCGATGAAACTTAAAAAGCAAAGAAATATGACGCCATTTTGTTTTTTTATTATTGTTATTTTAGTTTCTGTATTCTTCACCTTAGTTGTTTCTATGTGCAAAATTTGGAGAAGATTGAATGACGGGGAGTGGTTCAAAATTTGGGTAATAGGTGTGCGATGAAACTTATAAAGCAAAGTAATATAAGACCAGTAAATAGACCATTTTTGGTACTAATTTACTTGGTTACCCACCCCAAATTACTTTATTATATTTAAATATATTATATATGAAATATTAATTAAAGGATTCATAGTAAAAACTTTGTTGTTATTAGCTATTTGGACCATTTCAATGTCCCCGGTCTAATTCGTTGCAAAATAGGTTCGCCATCACCGAAATCGATGTTATGTCTCCTTTACAAGTTATTTCCACTTTTACTAGTGGNGCCTGTCCACAATTATTATTCCTAACCAATATATCTTAAAAATTACTCATCCGATATTAATCAACTTTGGTCTCATATAAATTAATTAAAGGATTCATAGTAAAAACTTTGTTGTTATTAGCTATTTGGACCATTTCAATGTCCCCGGTCTAATTCGTTGCAAAATAGGTTCGCCATCACCGAAATCGATGTGTTATGTCTCCTTTACAAGTTATTTCCACTTTTACTAGTGGTATAATAAGCGAAAGAAAAGCTATTGCTATTGCTAAGTATTGCTTTATTAAACCCTTTTTTAAAGAGTGGAAAACACGTTTTAAAGTCTAAATCAAGTTTTAACTTCATTAGATCAAAAAAAAATAAAAATCACATTTTTTTTTTTTTTTTTTTTTTTTTTTTACTCTACAAATTTAACCTTCAGTCATATTTCAATTTAATTCTTGCGTTAAAAAATAATAAGGAACAACCTCCTAAACACTTTATGCTCCAAACAAATTGGATAAAATGTCAATGCATATTTTTTGAACCTGCAAGAAAGTATAAAATGTGTAAAACCCCATAAAATTTAATCATGGTTTACCTAAAAAGCAGGCATTTGTTACGAGGTGTGATCAAAATGGTTTTGTATATTTTTATTTTGTTGTTTAACTCTATTGAAGTTTAATTTAATTTTGACTTATTTTCAAGTTATTCTTTTCTGCTATAAAAATAATTCCGACCTTCTTTAAGATATAAACTATCCAAATTCTCCAATATTATTAAGGACTAAAAGAAATAGTTTTTCCATGTTTAAAGGTGTTTATTTTCTAATTAGGTTTATGCCACTAAAACCAGAAGAAAAGAGATGCATTAAAACAGTATTATATTAAGTTCGGTGACTCTACATTATGTCCAGATGTCAATGAAAGCAAGACAGTATTGCATTGTTCTGTCAACATTAAGCTATGTCTACATTGGTCTGTGTCTGAATTGATCTCTGTCTGCATTGGTCTGTGTCTGAATTGATCTCTGTCTGCATTGGTCTGTGTCTGAATTGATCTCTGTCTGCATTTGTCTAGGTCTCAGTCTGCATTGATCTCTTTTTAATTTGTTTTTATTTATTTATTTGTTATGTAACTCTGATTCATCCCTATTTGTACTGATAAAGCCCGAAAAGCAGCTTTAAAAATAAAAAAAATAAAATCTTGAAACATGGAGAGACTATTTCTCCATTTCTATTCGACTGATTCTTGTAAATTTTTCATGTTAACCTCCATTTACAATCTTTTTTTTTTTTTTTTTTTTTTTTTTTTAATTGCCGATGAAATTAATTATTACTTTTTAATTTTCAGGAAAACCTACTATAGTTAAAACAAATATACTTATAAGGAGCATGGGACCTGTATCCGAACTGGATATGGTATGTTTAAATTTTAATTGTTTTCTTCCATAAAGTGCACTTAACAGGTTATGAAGTTTTAAAAAATTGACCAATTACAGCAAAGCTTTAAAATAATTAATGCAGTTAATAGTATTAATTGAAATTTAGTGGTATATTTATTCATTATGAAGGTAAAAAGATTAATTACTTCCACAAAGTTTTCAATCATATTGAACTTTACCGTCCGTTCAGGATAGGAATGCTTACACGAGGTGGGCGATAAAAAACTTTACAAGAGGCAAACTCAACCAGTTATTCGCCACATCAGATCAACAGCTACCCTTTTATAGTGCTACTAGGTGAATAAAAAATGGAGGGGGGGATTGAAACCAGATCCAAGAATTGAACAAGCCCGTTGTAGAACTTTATTGATAGGAGGCCCAGAGCTCTCCTATTCGAGCTACCAAGGCCCCTTTTTTTAATCTTTACATACATCTGTATGAATACGTGTTAAATCTGCTTTCAGGATTATTCGATGGATTGCTACTTCAGACAGTACTGGAGAGACTCAAGACTAAGTTTTCTTGGACCAATCAAAAGCCTCAGTTTAAGTATAAAGATGTTAGAAAGAATATGGCGTCCTGATACTTACTTCTATAACGGCAAACAATCATACGTACACACCATCACTGTACCAAATAAACTACTCAGGTAAGATGAAGAATTTAAGTAAAAAAACCATTCAGGAAATAATCTTTCCTCAACAACTTGAGATATTTATATTTCACAACAAATATAATTCACTATTATATTAGGGTCCGACGGCAAAACCAAGGACCCTTATATTTTCCTGCGTGTGTCTGTCTGTCCGTCCGTCCATCGCCTGCTCTCACAGCTAAACCTTTCGTCCGATGACTTTGAAATTTGGCATGTGTATGTCTTGTACCTACCCACATGTTAAAAATATAGCGACTTAAAAAAAATATTTTTCAAAAAAATAAGGTAAAAATACTTAAGGGTTAAATTTTATAATTTTTTTCGACACCGTAAGGGGTATCATATGAAAGGGTACATCGAGCTGATTACAAAAATATATAATTCTTTGGTTATAACTTTGATAGGGCGAGCGTAGGCAAGTTTGAAGTGGGTGTGAAAAGTGTTCCCCCACCCTATCTCACTTATGTGAAGTGCAAAAAATCTGAAAAAAATTCCAGAATATTCTTCGACCAAAAGAAAAGATACCACTTTTTGGAAATTACGAATAAAATATTATTTTATTTTTTATTGACAAAATACGTTTTTTTATAATTATAGTCTTTTCGATGTATTTATATGGCTGTTTTCCGGTTCAATGGCAAAAAAATTACTTCATCAGAAGTTTTTTCATGTGTTTTGAGAATATCACACCCATAGGATAGTTCAAAGTAAGCTTTTTAGTATTTTAAAAAACACCATCAACAGGGTACTATTTAAACAATACAGTGTTGCCTACGGACGCTCGCTGTGTGCTGGCTAGCATGCTTTATTTATCGGATACTTCAATGGTGTGTTGGCTTTTACGACCCAATTTTCTCACTTATTTAATTGTTTCTCCTTTTCTTATATCTGGAAATATAGTCACATTTAATAAGCGTATACGGTTGAAATAATTATGGGGGCCATATGAGGAAAAATCGAATAAGTACTTTTTAAAGTATATGTATTAATAAAAAATAAGTTTGTGCGCGTGAGAATAAGAAACCAAGGTCGCAGATGGTTGAAATTTGTATGGGACCAACAAACGGCTAATGACCTGTTTTTTAATTACAAATCGCCCTGTTTAAATGTGTTTCGTTTAGACGCCATTAAACTGGGTTAGTATTTTCTGGAGGCTAGAAGAATAAACTCTTAATCTGTCTTGTTTCAGGATAACGCAGCATGGCGACATCCTCTACTCAATGAGACTGACTATCAAGGCTAAGTGTCCGATGGAGTTGCACAGTTTCCCGATGGACAGACAGTCCTGTCCCCTGATCATGGGTTCCTACGCTTACCCGAACCATGATATCCAGTATGAATGGGAAAGTAACGAGTCCGTCAAATTCCAGTCCGGTATGACTTTGTCACAGTTCGACCTCATGGGCAGTCCTCAGAGAAATCTTACTCTCAGGAGAAGAGAAGGTAAAGTAAATAAAAAGTAAAATTATTAATTAATAGAGGTTTTCGGTAGCTCATTGATAACGTCTTTGTAGAAGGTCCGAGATAAATTACCGACTCCGGCAAGGGGCTCATCGCTCATCACTCGTAATATAAATATGGGTAGCTGCTTATGAAGTGGCGTCTATCCGGTTGCTAATTTAATGTAAACTATTTGGGTACTTCTTCAGATTGTTCAGGTTGCTTCTTCCCTTTGTTTTTTAGGGTTTTGTAGATACTTCTCAAAACCCTTATGATTTTATTTTTTTTAAATTTTGAGTTGGGTATCAAATGATAGCTCCTAAATAGTAGGTAACAAATATATGAATATATTTTCAAATTTTGCATTTCTTATAGGTTAAAAAAATCAATCTCTCTTGTCGTGTTTTAAATCACAAAATATACTATTAAGAGATTATACAAACTTTCTTTAAGAGATATTTAAAAGATAACTATTGAAGAGTTTTAGAAATTATCTTTTTATGAAAATATATTTTACTACTATATTTCTTTGAGTCTATTTTATAGACTCATATTATTAGATATTATTAGATACAATCCGTATTAATGAGGCATGTTTATATTAAAAAATAAAAGTTAATAGACATTTTCAAGTCAAGATATAAGGCAATTTGATTTGAAATATGGCAAACATATCTTAAATTATACATCTCTGTCTCGTATTTTAATTCAGATAAGATACGTATGATACAAGACATTGAGAAGAGAAGACCATTAAGCAAAAATAAAAACAAGACAAATAGACGCGGAGATGAGACATCTACTTGAGACAACCCAGATCCTTCAAGACAAGATGGAATTAACACTATGATTTATGGTAGAGCTCTTCTGGTTTCTACTAATGTGTTAACAAATATTGAGTTATAATGTTTCATTTCATCTTGTACAATGGATATTAATGATTTTATATCTTGAATTTAGATGAAATTTTGCTATAATCATGAAGCATAACACCAACTATAGAACATTATGTCTTAAAATAATTTATTATTACGCTAGTATTGGTGTTAATTAAAGCTAGTATATTGATAATTACTATTAGCAAGCTATTTTGTTCTTGATATCAAAATTTTGACAGAAAAGAGAAAAAAAAATATTGAAAGATACTTTGAAAATAATAATTGTTAACCATGGAGAGACTATATTTCCTTATTTCTTAATGATGAACTCCTGACAAGAAATTATAAATATTAAAAATAATATGAAGCGCAACAGCCTATGGAAGGTTTAGGCTTACTAAAGGGTTATAAATAAGCTCTATATAAAAGGGATATATATAAGCTCTATATAAAAGGGATATATATATGTATATATATAAGTTCTATATGGGGTGGAGAAGGAAAAGAGGTTCTCACAACTGAAAGAAAATGTTCTTTTAGTACAAACGTATAGAATAAATTTTAAATATAAAACTAAGTATGTAGATAAATACAGAAAGAATTTAGCAACCTAGTGAAGAAAATGAAGAAGCAATCGTCACTGAAAGCCTTATCCTTATCGTCACTGAAAGCGGCACATGCTTTTCCAATAATCCCTAGTTATAGATTAATAAATGCATTACGATTATAGGGAAAGATTATCTCAGGAAAAGAATAACAGGAAAAACTGAGGATTTTCAGTCAAAGTAAGTATATGTAAGAAAGAAAATTATAGGCTAAACTGAAACAATGTATTTTGTATATTTTTACCCCCCCCCCCCCCCCCCCCCCTTTNCGATTCCGCTTAATTCGGTATTAGGATTCGTTACTGACAGAAGAAATTATTCTCAGTGTAGCTCAGTTGGTAGAGAGCTATACTGGAAATATAGAGGCCCGTGTTTCAAGTCCCGGCACTAGTTTCTGTTTTTCTCTTTCTACCTCCCGTTGTTAATATTAATTATAATTTGATTTAAATTAAAAGAAATTCTAGTTTGATGCGGTAACATATTATATTTTCTTGAGTAGTTGGGTCTAAAAGAAATTAAAACGACCAATTTTAGAATGACGACTTCTTTTTTTTCTTAAGTCTGCAGACACTAATAATTTGGATATTATAATAAATAATATTACCAGATAAATAAATGTATTAACTTACAGTATCAAATTCGTTTTCAAACTCCCAGCTAGTAAATTCTTCTGTTCCTGAAACAAAAAATTAAATATACAATAGAAAGTATATAAAACATTCAAAGGTAAACATTATATTAAGAATTTTTTTTGCCATCTGTTTTAGAGGTGTTTCGATTATAGTCTTTTCGATGTATTTATATGGCTGTTTTCCGGTTCAATGGCAAAAAAATACTTCATCAGAAGTTTGTTTATGTGTTTTGAGAATATCACACCCATAGGATAGTTCAAAGTAAGCTTTTTAGTATTTTAAAAAACACCATCAACAGGGTACTATTTAAACAATACAGTGTTGCCTACGGACCCTCGCTGTGTATGCTGACTAGCACACACTTGACCTGTTTATTTAGAATCTTATCGAGACCTTTACAGCGATACCTCATTTGCATAATTTTTATAACTTTGATAAGTAATTCCCCTATAAAAAACAGTCCGTTTTGAAACACAATCCAGCTAGTATTTAATAGAGATTTAAGTCCTTTTTATTTTACAGGTTATTTCATATTTTATTTACAGTTTATTTTTTGGTTTTCATCGGAGAACTGGTCATTTTCAAATTTAAAATATCTATTAGGATTTCGAAGGTTATGGTCGAAACCCTTATGCCGAAGGTGAAGTGTCTGTCAGTGTGTCGCACTTTGGAATATTATCTCCCAAACCGTTCCAGCTAGAGATTTGAAAATTTAAACATTGACCCCATTTTTTGACTCACACATAGGAAAATTGTAGAGATGGTATAAATTTAATACGGGTATGTGCAATTTACCTACACACATTTTTTTTTTTTTTTTTTTTTTTTTTTTTTTTTTTTTTTTTTTTTTTTTTTTTTTT
>KZ652316.1:234839-268731 GCA_001010745.2 Gerris buenoi
ATGAGTTCGGCATTATGTGATTTTTTTTTTTTTTTTTAAATGGAAGTTTACATTTATAATTATTTTTAGGTTTTAGCACCTTTCCACTCACACATATAAGGGAAAATAAATAAATTGTGAATTATGTGACTTAAATAAACATGCAGCTGACTTAAGTTAAAACACCGGCTGAACTTGTCTCCTAATGTTATAATTTATTTATTAGCAAAGTCAAAGGATAAACAGAGATAAATTATAACAACTAAATTATATCCGTTTATCAAAGAGGCAAGTGCTTGAGAAGTCGAGTAATTTATAGTTAACCTGTAGTTGGGTCACCATTAAAATATATATAACTTGTATAAAGTTATATATATTTAAGAAAAAATCAAGAAAGAGTAGAGAAAAATCAAACCAGTCTATAAAGATAATATCGCAACTCTACCTTACTACAATCCACTAAGGTTTTGATAGTAAACTGTAAAACCAATACTAGCAACTAGTCAAACCCTCAAATTCACTTAAAAGTTTCCAATTTATTCTTAACAATAGACAAGAGAAGACAGCCTCCATTGTTAATTAGTGAAAATAGTGTCATTTTTAAACAAATTTTCAAGCAAAAAAGACAAAATAATTCCAAAAAAAGATATGAAATCATCAATGTTCTACAATTCTTTCATAAATTGTTTCAATCAGTCTTAACTTTAATTAAAATGTTTCGAGATCACAATTATTCCTCAAGCAAAAAACAAAAAAAAAACATCCTTACTATATTTCATTTTTTCATTTCCTATACCTTTAATTAAAAACTTATTTTTATTGATTAATCATAAACTTTGACCATTTTGCCCCTCCATATTATTAAAAACAATAATATACAAACTAAATAATTTACAAATGACAATAACCATACATCTAATATCCCCTAATTTCTCATGGGGGGGGGGGGGGATACATACTTCCTTTTATTTTTATAAATCAAATTTTTGTACTACTATCATTAAACTTAAGATATTCCAAAAAGCTTAGGCAATTTCACTATAGATTAAATATTCCAATAAAAAGTAAAAATGTACAAAAAAAAAAAAATTGCAAAGGAATCTTACTGTATACACTCAGAATGATTTCCTACATGTAAATTTACACTAAAAATTCATAAATGCAATTCAATTTACTCCTATTTATTTATTTTTGTATCTTATGAAGGTTGGATAATAGAAACCAATGAGAAAGGATAGACTACCGAAAAATGATCAAATCCCAAAACAAATCAATTTGCTTTCTTATCTCCATTTTTATGGAAGTCGGTTTTAGGAACGCACAAAAACTTTTATCATCTTTTGTTTTAAATTGAAATAAAAGGTTAAATTTAGTTTAACCGGAGAAGTCATTTTGATCGAAGAGCGTATGATCGTAAAGTTCCGCTTTGACTAATCTTCCACCAAAGAATCTACCATTGAGAGCGTCCCTTGCACTTTCAGCTTCTGTAAAAACATTTAAATAAACAATTAGAGATCTATCTTTTTTTTCTTTTTTTTTTAAATGTAATTTTTATACCAGTCAAAATATCATATCATTGTAAAAAATACTACAAGTGGATAAAATTCAAGTACAGTCACCACCATATAACGAAACTGATGGTTTCAGAAAAAAAATTGTGTTGCATAGAAATTTTGTTGTATAGAATTTCTTTTACTATAGAAACACTTTACATAGAGAAATCATGGGAGATAAAAAAAAATTTGTTGTATAGAGATTTTGTTGTATAGAATTTCTTTTACTATAGAAACACTTTACATAGAGAAATCATGGGAGATAAAAAAAAATTTGTTGTATAGAGATTTTGTTGTATAGAATTTCTTTTACTATAGAAACACTTTACATAGAGAAATCATGGGAGATAAAAAAAAATTTGTTGTATAGAGATTTTGTTGTATAGAATTTCTTTTACTATAGAAACACTTTACATAGAGAAATCATGGGAGATAAAAAAAAATTTGTTGTATAGAGATTTTGTTGTATAGAATTTCTTTTACTATAGAAACACTTTACATAGAGAAATCATGGGAGATAAAAAAAAATTTGTTGTATAGAGATTTTGTTGTATAGAATTTCTTTTACTATAGAAACACTTTACATAGAGAAATCATGGGAGATAAAAAAAAATTTGTTGTATAGAGATTTTGTTGTATAGAATTTCTTTTACTATAGAAACACTTTACATAGAGAAATCATGGGAGATAAAAAAAAATTTGTTGTATAGAGATTTTGTTGTATAGAATTTCTTTTACTATAGAAACACTTTACATAGAGAAATCATGGGAGATAAAAAAAAATTTGTTGTATAGAGATTTTGTTGTATAGAATTTCTTTTACTATAGAAACACTTTACATAGAGAAATCATGGGAGATAAAAAAAAATTTGTTGTATAGAGATTTTGTTGTATAGAATTTCTTTTACTATAGAAACACTTTACATAGAGAAATCATGGGAGATAAAAAAAAATTTGTTGTATAGAGATTTTGTTGTATAGAATTTCTTTTACTATAGAAACACTTTACATAGAGAAATCATGGGAGATAAAAAAAAATTTGTTGTATAGAGATTTTGTTGTATAGAATTTCTTTTACTATAGAAACACTTTACATAGAGAAATCATGGGAGATAAAAAAAAATTTGTTGTATAGAGATTTTGTTGTATAGAATTTCTTTTACTATAGAAACACTTTACATAGAGAAATCATGGGAGATAAAAAAAAATTTGTTGTATAGAGATTTTGTTGTATAGAATTTCTTTTACTATAGAAACACTTTACATAGAGAAATCATGGGAGATAAAAAAAAATTTGTTGTATAGAGATTTTGTTGTATAGAATTTCTTTTACTATAGAAACACTTTACATAGAGAAATCATGGGAGATAAAAAAAAATTTGTTGTATAGAGATTTTGTTGTATAGAATTTCTTTTACTATAGAAACACTTTACATAGAGAAATCATGGGAGATAAAAAAAAATTTGTTGTATAGAGATTTTGTTGTATAGAATTTCTTTTACTATAGAAACACTTTACATAGAGAAATCATGGGAGATAAAAAAAAATTTGTTGTATAGAGATTTTGTTGTATAGAATTTCTTTTACTATAGAAACACTTTACATAGAGAAATCATGGGAGATAAAAAAAAATTTGTTGTATAGAGATTTTGTTGTATAGAATTTCTTTTACTATAGAAACACTTTACATAGAGAAATCATGGGAGATAAAAAAAAATTTGTTGTATAGAGATTTTGTTGTATAGAATTTCTTTTACTATAGAAACACTTTACATAGAGAAATCATGGGAGATAAAAAAAAATTTGTTGTATAGAGATTTTGTTGTATAGAATTTCTTTTACTATAGAAACACTTTACATAGAGAAATCATGGGAGATAAAAAAAAATTTGTTGTATAGAGATTTTGTTGTATAGAATTTCTTTTACTATAGAAACACTTTACATAGAGAAATCATGGGAGATAAAAAAAAATTTGTTGTATAGAGATTTTGTTGTATAGAATTTCTTTTACTATAGAAACACTTTACATAGAGAAATCATGGGAGATAAAAAAAAATTTGTTGTATAGAGATTTTGTTGTATAGAATTTCTTTTACTATAGAAACACTTTACATAGAGAAATCATGGGAGATAAAAAAAAATTTGTTGTATAGAGATTTTGTTGTATAGAATTTCTTTTACTATAGAAACACTTTACATAGAGAAATCATGGGAGATAAAAAAAAATTTGTTGTATAGAGATTTTGTTGTATAGAATTTCTTTTACTATAGAAACACTTTACATAGAGAAATCATGGGAGATAAAAAAAAATTTGTTGTATAGAGATTTTGTTGTATAGAATTTCTTTTACTATAGAAACACTTTACATAGAGAAATCATGGGAGATAAAAAAAAATTTGTTGTATAGAGATTTTGTTGTATAGAATTTCTTTTACTATAGAAACACTTTACATAGAGAAATCATGGGAGATAAAAAAAAATTTGTTGTATAGAGATTTTGTTGTATAGAATTTCTTTTACTATAGAAACACTTTACATAGAGAAATCATGGGAGATAAAAAAAAATTTGTTGTATAGAGATTTTGTTGTATAGAATTTCTTTTACTATAGAAACACTTTACATAGAGAAATCATGGGAGATAAAAAAAAATTTGTTGTATAGAGATTTTGTTGTATAGAATTTCTTTTACTATAGAAACACTTTACATAGAGAAATCATGGGAGATAAAAAAAAATTTGTTGTATAGAGATTTTGTTGTATAGAATTTCTTTTACTATAGAAANAACAAAAACCAAATTAAAGGTAATTGCCCAGTGTTTAAATTAGGTTATGTCCATATTTCACCTAATAATTTTCCTTCCAAGAGAAAACTTCACCTGAAGTGGGATATCAAAATCAAGAAAATTTCACTTTTCGGAAATTTTTTTTCTGAAGGAAGGAGTTATATATACAGCTGTAACTTGGAAAGTATTGGATTTATAGAAACCATTTTGGTTTCATTATGTTACAGATTTAGTCATCTTTCAAAAAAGTCTTTGTAAAAGTTACATACTAATACTTAAGTTACATATGAACTGATAAGATACATATGAACTGGTAAGATCATAGAATAAAATAATGTATTGACCTCTCATGTTGGTGAATTCTACAAAGATCTTAACTATGATATCTGGGTCCTCTTCATCTTCTGACTGCTTCTCATTGTAAATTATAACTCTCGTTACATTTCCATATCTGAAATGAACAAAACAAAAAATAAGTAATATACCAAATGACAATAAGGGAGGGGGGGGGGGGGATACAGGATACAATTAAAGAGGACATCAGATAAAAACACATCCCTATAAATGTAACTTCTATTTAGGGGGAAAAATGTTTGCATGTCTAGCAGATCTTTAAGGAGAATTCTGCATGGAAATTTGCAGTTTTACCCCTATAAAATGATGGTTGTTCAAGAGCTGATGCCCTGTGACTTGCAAAATTTTCTAAACTGTTGTCAAGAAATTCTGAACAGAATTGCAGAAAATTCAACTTTTTTCAGCAGTGACAGGGCCCACTTTCACCTTTGAGGAACTGTTAATACAAAGAATTTTCACTATTAGGCTAGTGAAACCCCAAGGGAAATTCACCAGAGACCGCTCAACTCCTGTTAAATTGACTGTTTGGAGTGCAGTATCCCAATTTGGGATTATTGGGCATTCATTTTTTATGAAGAATGAGGGCACTGTCACTGTCACTGCTAAGCGTTATGTTTCAATGTTAGAAGAGTTTTTTTTGAGCCTGAACTAGAAGATTTGAGTGACGCTCATAATCTGGGAGACATCTGGTTCCAACAGGATGGGGCTACATGCCACGCTGCTTTAATTTCAATGGAAAAATTGAGGCAAATGATCTCCCAGCGCCTGGTCTCTATGAGGAGTGACGTGGAGTGGCCTGTGCGCGTGTTTGTGATTTATTTCTTTGGGGATACCTGAAGGAAAAATTTTTCAAACATCGTCCACACACCCTGGAAGAGCTCAAGGAAATAATAAGGGAGGAAGTTATGGCTATAGCCATCCCAATGTGCCGACGAGTGGTTGAAACTTTCGGAATCGTCTTCAAGAATGTATCACGTCTGACGGCCGCCATTTTCATGACGTCATCTTCAAAACTAGATTATCTACTGAATCGAACAATATAAACCTTATTTCAGTGAGTTAAATATTTTTTTTTTTTCTACATCTCTTTAAAACCGATACATATCATTTGTCCCACCCTGAAGAATCAAAGCAGTGTGATCTTTAAAACAGCAATGCTAGCCTGATTCAATGTGGAGTGAATTCCCTAAACATGGAGCTAGATTTATGTAAACATACTGATATGTGGTACTTACTTGCTGCACTCTTCCTGAATTTCTTCTTGTAAGGACTCATCCACATCTTCAGGTGATACCATGTTCCTTAGTATAACAACTCGACTCTACAAATAAATTCAATAAACATATTAATACTAGAAGACAACTGCACACAGCAGAAGAGAAGAAAAATAATTTGTATATTTGACATAGTTATTTGTTTTTTCACTGAACCAAAAATAGTTCACATAGTAAAAAAACACAGTCCTTTGGTTTAAAACTTAAAAAGTTTATATACTATATACAAATTTAGTTTAACTACAACATAAAACAATAATTTAAATTTTTTCTCAATGAACTTATTTTGTTTCTGCAAGTTTTATTTTAAAGTGACAGGAGAGAACTGTATTTAGTCTTTTTGACACCATGCAAGTTTTGGGAAGAGGTTTTGTACCTTTTGCAGTTACTAAACTGTCTAACTCAATATTGTACAAAAATCAATCTTGTGCGGTGTAAAAAAAATAATAATAAATATTATTATTATTATAATAATTAATTGGGATATAGCTAAGAAGATCACAGAAGATCTATATCTTCTGGGATTGTTCTATTACTATCTATCATGTGCTAGAATAGCATCCTTCTGCCAAATCACGAACCAATTTTCCAAGATAACACTGAGTTGTCTTTCGTTCTAGCAAACTATATTCTATTTCATTAAGAATATAGCCTAATCCTATTATTTTCTCTATTCTATGGTTAATTCATCTCATTTTATATCCTGTGTCTTGTAAACTCATAAGTCTGATTTATAGCTCAATACGTAATCTATATTACTCAGGTATTTTCTTATTGAGCCACCTTGTTTGCAAGCCGAAGGTATACAGAGAATTGTAGCCATAAATCCTAGAGGAAGAAGTGGTGGTTAAAGGTTGCACAATGTAATTATAAAAAGTAATGGTAGTACGATAGGGTGATTGGAAGTAGTTTACAATTGTAGAACCAATTATAAGCATTGGTTGTTCAATAGTTCTGCTTCAAAAAATTGAAATAAAAAAAATGTAATAGTTCATGAAAAAAAGGTAAATGCAGCCTACATTGATTGAACTAAACAATATTTAATTTTTTTTTTTTTTTTTTTACCTCAACTTTCCGAAGTAATTTCTGCATAACGAGGTGCCTAGCACTCTGCCCTTTGATAGACATGTTCTCCTGCTGCTGCAATGTTTGAGGCTCAGTCTCTTCCAATAACTTCTTCTGCAGCTCTTCTTGCTGTTTCTGCTAATTAAAACAAATAATAAGGACATCCATGTAATAAACAGATAAATAGATAAAGTATGACCACGTTCCTTCAGCTAGCAGGAAAAATTTAACCTCTAACAACTCCAGTGGCTGGGAAGGACTACTGAAATACTTACAAGCGAAACAACATAATTTATTAAATGGCGAAGAATGCCACCAACACTTAACTACAATACAGGTAATGCTATAATAAATGACAACTAAATAGGGAGAACTATAATGGCTAGAAGAGGAACTATAAGCCTCCCCCATCTAATTGTCACTAAATAACTCCAAGGTCAGACATTTGTAGCAACAAACAAGAGAGCATAGACTTATGAGAGTCTACTAGGTCTAGAGACCTGGTATCTCATAACTGCTCAAGCAGTCGACCTCAAAGGGTCAACAGAGATAAATTGTTTACAAAATCAAAACCCTTAATTGCATCCATTATCCATAAGAGTCAATTGCTTCCAAAAGTCAAATCTAAAAGAATAACAATCCTGATGTTAGGACAACACCAGAATATCTATAACTTTATGAGTTAGAATGGTTTGGATGGCAAAGAATGGAGAAAATAGTGATTACTTTAATTTGACATCATTAAGGTTATACATTATATAAGTAAGAAGAAATAACAGACCTGTGCTTGTTCGTGTGCTCTTCTCAGCGCATCTGGATTGGCTAAACCTGGTTGCAGCATTAGAGTAGGAGTAACAACTAAAACAAAATACAGTATTTTTAAAAATAACACTAAACATGTGTCAAACATACACTTTGTCTAGTGTCTACAGACAATCATTATGATTGCATTTAAGTAAGAAGATGGAGTAGTGTTGCAAGTCTAAGAAGTAAGGAAAGGGTCTAACTAGTTGTTTACATACTGCCATCTATTAGTTTGGAAAGAGATGTTTCTATTGAATCATTAACTGATCCCACAGTATCAATAAAAGTGAATCGTAATTTGAATTAACCCTTTGACTGCGGAGGTATCACCAGGTGATATTTAGCATTTAACTGAGTGGCAGAAGGTATCGCTTGGTGATACCAAGTGGTTTGGAAAGACGAACTTAGTCAACCATATATTCTTAAAAGGCACCAAAACATTTACTTGTACACAAAATTCTAGCTTGATGTTAGCCAGAAACTTTTTTGCACGCTATCTCCTGGAGCTATAAATACGGTAAAATCTAATGTACTTTGATAAAAATGATATTACCTGGTACTTGAGGTATGGCTATGCCTGGTGGAGGTAGAACTGATGATCCAGCTGTAGTCGGTACAGAGTTAACAGGTGCTACAGGTAGTACTGGAGTAGTAAGCGGTCCTATCTTACTAGAGAGACCCAGTACTGCATTAGTTGCTACTGCATCCATTGCTTGGATCTTAGCAGTAGCAGCGGCTGCAGCAACAGCTGCTGCTGTCGGCATCTGACTTGATGATGAAGTAGGTCCCTGAAACATGGGTGCAATATGATTAATAAATTGAATTAAGATAATTACAAGTTGATTTGATATAAGCAAGACTAAGGCTAGTGACACACTTCGCCCACCCAGGTGGCGCTACCATGTCAGCAATGGGAATAGAATACAACCTGCCACACGAGGTGGCGCCACCTTGTGTGGCAAGTTGCATTCTATTCCCATTGCTGACTGGGTAGCGCCACCCGGGTGGCGAAGTGTGTCACTAGCCTAAGTCCTAGTTGGACTTTTAATATATAATTTCTTCTTTTAAAGAGATCACTTCTTCACAGCCAACAGGTTGTGGGGTGAACATTACGAGTGTTTTACATTATGTACTTCATTTTTAAGACTCCAAGCATTCAAGCAACCCACTAATCTCACACTTGAGTATTTTTGCCTTTATAAAGACTTTTTTACACGTGTGCTTTCTGAACTGTTGTTCAGCTAAGCAGATGTGGTTGACTTCTCAGAAGAAATTAATGGCTATGAAATATTTGTTATAGAGGGATTATAATTATCATTGTGCAAAATGCACATTTTATGTCTGGCGAATCTTTAATTACAGCTCATACATCAAAATTAAATATTATTATACGTCTGTCAGTGTCTCTTATTTCCATTATTTCCAATAATTATAGCTCAATGGTGTTGCTCTAAGGACACAGATATATTGAGCTTGAATAAAGATAATATCTCTTACTTACTTACTTATTCCTGTCCTCTTCTACCTTGCGGTGTAGAGGATGAACAAAGTTTTCGCCATCTTTTCCTGTCCGAAGCCACTGTTTTGGCGGAGTTTGGGTCTATTCCTCTCTTCAAGAACGCTGGTTCGATTGAGTCGATCCATTTCATTCGAGGCCTGCCTCTTGGCCGTTTTCCTTGGATTCTTGCCTCAAACACCTGCTTGGGGATCCTATGGTTTCCCATTCTGACAACATGCCCAAACCACCTCATCTTGCTCCTGTCGATTACTTCATTCAGTGCTTCAACTTTTAGGTTTGCCCTAAGGGTCTGGTTCCTAACCCGGTCCCTCCGAGTTTTGCCAGCAACTCGCCTAAGATATCGCATCTCCATCGCCTGTATTCTGCTCTGCCTGTTGCTAGTGAGTGCCCAAGACTCACACCCATAGGTAAGAGTCGGCACATAGGTAGATTTGTAAACAGCCAGCTTTGTTTGGGTGGAGATTTCCCTCTTTCCTAGAAAGGCTTTATTCAAGGCGTGGTATAGTCTGCCAGTTGCAGCAACCCTCGTATTAAGATCCTTATCTGGTTTCCCATCCTCACTTAACACTGCTCCAAGATATTTGAATTCATTCACCTGTTTCAGGACAGTGTTATTTAGCTTTATAGAGTGCTCGACATGTTCTTTACTTATAACCATTGTCTCCGTTTTGGCTGGGTTAATATTCAGTCCTCGCTTCAGCTGTTCTTTATTCCAGACATTCAGGTTGTTTTGCAACCCCTCCTCCGAGTTGGCCATGAGTACTACATCATCTGCATACGCTAGAGACGTCACTTTTACTGGGTTCATGAGCCAATTTCCTACTTTGACTGGGCGCATAGCTGGCTTGCATTCTTTTATAATATCGTCCAGTAGTATAATAAAAAGATAAGGACTCATTATGTCTCCTTGTCTGACTCCAGAGGTAGTGAGGAACTCCTCTGAGGATGAGTTTCCTGTTCGCACGTAATTTCTGCAGCATTTGTAGAAACTTTGGATTCTTTTTATTAGAGCCTCTTCGACATTCCGCTTTCTGAGTACCTTCCACAGCTCTGACCACTGTACACTGTCAAATGCCTTTTCTAGGTCTATAAAGGTGACATGGGTTGCCTTTCCACATTCTAATGTCTTTTCAGATAGCTGTCTCATAGTAAATATTAGATCCTGGGTTCCCCGATTTGTTCTGAAACCGCATTGTTCTTCTTCCAGTAAATGCTCCACTTGAGCATTTAAGCGTTCAGTTAGGATCCTCGAGTATATTTTCCCTGGCACACTCAGTAATGATATGCCTCGGTGATTTTCACATGCACGGTTGTCGCCCTTCTTAAAGATGGGGGTGATAACTGCAACCTCCCAATCTTTTGGGATTTTAGCTTTTTCCCATGCTAAGTTGATCACGTGTAGTAAAAGGTTTGTGCCGACTTCACCCATATATTTCAGCATTTCTGGGGCTATTGCATCATGTCCAGCTGCCTTTCCCAATTTCATTTTCCTGAGAGCTGCACTCATTTCATTTAAAGTGATACTCCTTATATCTTTTTCTTTTTCTGCGTCAATATCTGCGTCAATTTCATCCGTTACTATAGTTGCAATTTCGTTATTCTTTGGGTAAACATTAAGTAGGTCCAAAAATAATATCTCTATAATATCTCTTAAATAGCGTAAAATCTCATATAATATCACATAATAAATCTCATATACACTTGCAATGAATACGCACAAGACGAATTTAAGGCTGAAATTTCAGAAAAGTTAAAAATTCTCATATAATATCCACCCAAAATTCGAGGATAATTTCATGCTTGTACTCAAGATTTAGTTTTGGTTACATTGTTTTTTATAGATATTTTTAAAAGGAAAATCCTAGAACTGATAGATGAACAGTAACTTAAGTAAAAACTGGAGATGATAGCAATAAATAGTTTACCAATGGAATCGGTAACACCCACTAATATAACACTCGTAATATTCTAATAAAAGTTTAATAGCACTCTCCTTCAAAATATTTATTCTTATCTTTAAGCGAGATACAGTAATGCATATGTAATTACAATAATTTGTAGAAGGTAGCCCAGGCGTTTGAGGACAGCATTTAAATAAAATCACAGGGAAGTACTTAGTCCAAGTACTTTTTAGGGTTTTATAGATGAGTAAGCATACCCATTATGTAAATTATGATTTCTTGTCTTCAATCTAAAAGTCCCGGGTTCGATCCCCCGGGGGGTCACAATGTTTTTTATCAGTAATAAACCAATAAGGAACGCAAAATTTAAAAAAGCAAATATATATTTGTGTCCTACTCTTCAGCAGCTTTCATTTGATACCCAACTCAAAATTTTAAAAAAATAAAATTTTGGGCAAATTTTAAATTTTCGCGCCTAAAATTGGCAATTTTTGAAAATTTAGGATGAACTCCCGGAATTTTCATCGCGCCATAATAAGGTATTAGCATGAATTATTTCGAAATTTTAGCACCAGCCGATCTATAGTGGTTGGGGGGGGGAAAATTTTTTTTGGGTATATTTTGATTTTTTTAACCTATAAGGAATGCAAAATTTAAAAATGTATTTAGATATTTGTTACCTACTATTCAGGAGCTTTCATTTGATACCCAACTCAAAATTTTAAAAAAATAAAATTTTGGGCAAATTTTAAATTTTCGCGCCTAAAATTGGCAATTTTTAAAATTTTTCGATGCACTCCCGGAATTTACATCACCCCACAATAGGGTATTAGTATGAATTATTTTGAAATTTTACATCCAGCCGTTATATGGTAGTTGAGGGGGGGCAATTTTGGGTGTATTTTGATTTATTTGAGCAATAAGGAAAGCGAAATTTAAAAATTTATTCATATATTCGTAATCTGCTATTCAGCAGCTTTCATTTGATACCCCACTCGAAAATTAAAAAAAATCTAAATTTTTGACTTTACCGCATTTTTTCGAATTGCGCATGCGCATATTAAATTTTTAACTTTTGTGTATATGTCCTGTGTTTGGGCCCGGAAGTTACGCCAGTGTTTCAAATTTCAGCATTTTAGCTTAAATGGTTCGGGCGCTATGAGCCAAAGAGCGACGGACAGACAGACACATCACCCTCGGCATAAGGGTTTTGAGAAGTATCTACAAAACCCTAAAAAGTAGTTCTCGATAATCAGGCCAGCTTATTTTAACACGTTAAAATCAAAGTTTTCAGTGAATTTTCAAAGAAAAAATTAACTTGTTTTAATTCTCTTGAAAAATTAGTTGAAAGTCTAAAATTAGAACGATTTTATAATTCAACGTAAATAAGATTGTTGAAATTAACACACAATACTTATTTAACGGGCTTCATTTAATTAGGTAATGTAAAATAAAATAAAACTTATAAGACGAAATCAGGTTTAAAGTGATTTCTTTAGTTAAAAGAAACATTTGCGTTTATTTTTCTTACTTGAAGACAGGTAGTGTAGCAAGTAAGAACAATAACCATAATGTGATACGGTTATTTTTCAATTACCTACCTATTATGATAAAAAGTTAAATTGGGAAAAACAGTAGATAATTGTTGTTTTTTTTTTTACTAGTGTATACTACGTTACACCCCCTACTTTAGAAATCAGGTGTTTTAAGGTAGAAACACACTACTATCATGTCACGTGATATCACGTGAAAACAGTGTGTGGTGTTTATTTAGTAAGGTATGTATATATTGCAGCCACACTATTATCACATCACATGATGTCATGCGACGTGGTCTCAGAGTAGCTTAACAGTACATACAAAATATCATGTCACATGACGTAATAGTAGTGTGTTTTCACCTTTATACTCAAGATATTATGGTATGTAATTATTTTTCTTTAACATGTAAGAATATGAAGACTTTGCAAGTACAGTAGAAACTCATTACAACGCACTATTAGGGGCAAAAGGTTGCCCAGTTTTAATATAAGTCCGGTTTATAACAAAGCTTGGTTTCTATTAAATATGCAAAAGGGTGCACATCGATGTAAGTACAGTAGTTAGCTATAAAAAGGGTTTATTACACATCTAATTAAAAACAGCCTTAACCCTAGAATACTAGCCATACTTTGATGGCGCTTAACAGTAACCTTCATAATTTTTACGAGGATAGTATTAGAACGTTTTGTTATTACTTTTTAAATGTCATGTTTCAATTTCCTTTTTATTATTATTATATATTTATTAATGATAGCATAGCATTATGCCTTAAAAATAGTATCACATAATATGAAGAATTCAATATCAACTAATACAGTTTGAGTGTCAACTAAATGTGAGAATTTCTAAAAAAACATTCGAGTATTGTCAGGTTTAATTTAAGTATTATATTTGTAATTGGTATTATTATTTTTATACAATATATTAATGAAAGATATGTTAGTTAATAATTTAAACAATTTTTTTAGAATGTTCTCCACAAATGGCGGCGTCACAAACAGAGAAATAGGTTGTAGCTCAAAGTAAAAACGGCCTAAAATTTACACTAAGAATTTCCGGGCGCAACTAAAGCAAGCTTGTAGGCATGAAAAGAATATAGTTAAAGCACTGGTGGAGAGTGAGGAGTCTGTGTTTTACAGAACCAAGATAGCTCAAATTTAGATAGTGATAGTCGTAATTTTTAGTATTCTAGGGTCGAAAATAGCTGGAATTGAAAAGGATGTGCATATATACACTGAATTAATCTTTAGAAAAAGAAGACCATTGTTAATGTTGATAGCTTACAATCATTAGGTAAAAAAAAAAAAAAATTTATANATATATTTCTGCTGGGGTTTCTTGCTCCTTATTTCTTCAGTTAATAACTGAGCAACCTTTATTAGTATGACTGTAAATAAGTGATGTCTATTACAATAGGATCTGTAATAATAAGGTTCAACCGTACTCACTAAATATTTTATGAATATAATTAAAAATATATGATTAAAACTAAAAAAAAAATAAAGTAAACATGGAACCTTAGTACCTTTACCTTAATACTGACGTGGAGGGCATTAGGGGGCGTGACAGCTTTGCCCACCCTCAGATATTGCCCTCCAAGATCGAACAGGTTCATAGAGGCTATGGCTTCCTCGGCTGATTGCTTCGTCTCATACTCTATGAACCCGTAACCTTTGTGCCTGTGTGGTGAGCTACCGGACTGAAGCTTGCAGTACTTGATGTTACCAAATGCCTCAAAAACACTAAACATAGAGAGCAAACATGCATTAATCAAAACTTTCAATATCATAGTTCACAAAAGATTTCTACGAGTACCCTTTCTTATCTTCTATGTGTTTGTAGATGGATCCATTACGGGTAAAATAAAAAGTATAATCAATTTCTAGATATGGCGACGTTTCGACCGAAGCCGGTCATTCTCAAGCCTAAAAATAAACCATTTTATTTCTTTATTTATAGGTTACATACACTGATACATATTTCAATGATTTCATCTTGATAAAATATATATGTCTCCATTATCATATTAGTATTTACCTAGCTAGATTCCAATTTCTCAGATAATTCAACGATAATACCTATTGGTTTTATTGAGTCTTAATTCACAATATGTAATTGTGTCGTCCATGATTCCTCTGCAAAATAAGATTAATTAAACCCCTATGGTCAAAACTTTAAGTTTTAATAATGTAGTTTATGAGGAATACCCCCATCCTGTAAAAATGCATTATAATTACCATAAGTTACATGATTTGTTATCCAGTATGTTGAAAAATAAAAACAGGTTTCTATATTTTGCCATTGTCGTATTTTGTTAGTGAAAAAATCATGTAACTTATGGTAAATATAATGAATTTTTACAGGATGGGGGTATTCCTCATAAACTACATTAATGGATCCATCTACAAACACATCATTGTTCACTTTATTTTATATTGTATTTTAGTAGTAGGTTACCACCTAGCTTAGTTTATTGACCAAAAACTTGTGTTCCCCATAATCTTCTTCTAGCTTTCCACTTACATTGTAGTCCTTTGAGAATTTCACTAAACAATATTATCCTGGATGGTTGATTAGAAATAATAGTCCCAGTTTTAGAGAAGATTGCATTTTTGTCAAGGTTCAGATAATAAATTTTTATGTCTCAAACTCTAACCTTATAATTTTTTTCTTCATTCAATGTTTTATTTTACAATTTAACTATTTTATTTTATTGCCAATTAAATTGTCAAGTCTACTAAAATAATTTATTTTTATACATACAGACAACATTTTCAACATATTAAGCTCAATACCAAGTTTGTTTGACCCAAATGATAGTATAGAAGAACCTCGATAACACGATCCTCAATAACACGAAAACCTCAATTACATGTGCAATTTTCAAATCCCCCTTGAGATTGCCATAACACATAAAGTTAAATTAACCTCTATAACGCAACTATTATTATCCAAACAACCTCAATAACACGAATTTTTTCCAATTCACAACATAACTCAGAACCTCTTAACAAGTGGTTTTGAGAAGTAAACCTCTATAACGCAACTCTTGAACAAGTCTAGACTTGAAAACCCCACCCCACCCTGCTCCTAACATTCTATTAACCTCTATAACACAACTGATAGCCAAAATAACCTTGATAACATGACCCTCAACAAAAAGAGCAACTTGATAACAAGACTGTTTCCCTAATCCTCTTGAGACACTTCTTAGTGAGGTTCTACTGCAGTAATGTATAGAAACAAGCTAATGAGCAATCTAATAAAATATTCAAAATGCTAAAGAAGTTAACAGTGAATAAGATAAGCAATAAATAAGCCAACAAGAAAAATATTCCTGGCTATATCTTTATGTATGTAAAGGACATTCTACACACCATTTAAGATCTTACAAGATCAAATGGCTTTGTGGTATAGAGTCAAAATACCTATATACCTAGAAACAAAGACACAATTTTATTGAAGTAAGTTGAAAAAGAATATGAGACAAAAGTAAACCAATTTACCTCTTAATGTCATCCTCAGTGAGGTCAGGATGAATAGACGCTATGTAGATCCTATTGTATTGTTTGGCTTCCTCGGTAATCTCATCTATAACTGACTGGGCCTGAGGCATGTTACTTGGTCTACCAACCACCTGTCAACAACAAACAAATCATTTAATTAAATACAAGATGGCAATAGGGAAAAACTACTTCAAAACAACTAAAGACCAGTATAAATAGATAGCGTTGGGAACCAATAGACTGAAAACAGTCGACTAATTGGTTGTTTTAAAATATTCATTCATTTGGTTGTGGATATCTAGTTTTCATTGTACTGATATCAGTCTGTAGTTTGGAGTTGTATTAGTTGTAATTCGGATGTGTGTATGTATAACGAGATAACGAGTGTCATGCGCCTTCTCACCCCTACTCAGCTCTGAGCCCTTCACTGTCGTTCCTTTCCCCAACCCAAAACCAAAAAACATCCGAATGAAACATTCGACTGGATTCAGTCTCAGTCTATATTTTTCATTAGACTGAAAACGATATGATATCAGGCTGTAGTTTGCTACGAGATAACGAGTGTCAAGCTCCTTCTCACTCTCACCCCCCTCAGCTCTGAGCCCTATTTAGGAAAGGAACATACTTTGCCAATTAAAAACTATTCAAACCAAGAATATTGTTAATAGTCACAGAGTTAAGACTATGTAAAACACTAGTCCAATAGTATGCTATGGAAGAGACCTGGACTCAGTCATCCAGACTGTAACAAACTTGGGGTCTTAGAGAGAACAATAAGAAGGAGGATTAATAACCCTGTGTTTAAGGAAAACACCTGGAGAACCAGAAGGAACCGGGCAATAGAGATTTTGGAGGAATAAGACATAGTGAGATAAATGAAGCAGAAAAGATAAGATGGGCTGGACACAGTGGTGTAACTATGGTTCCGCATGGGCCTGCATTGCGGGCGGGCCCCCAAATCCAATGTACCGATGTCGATGGGGGCCCCCTATAAAGCAAACTACCTGGGATTCATACTTGAATAACATTGTCAGAGCGGGCCCCATTCCGATCTGAACGCCATAAGCTTTTTTTTTTTTTCTCATCAATTTTCTTTTGGAGAGGGGCCCCCAAAAAGTCTAGGGGGGNNTTTAATTAGTTGATTTTTGGTCTAAAGGAAAAATTAAAACGCTCCCATTTGCGATATTTCGACCCCTCCTTGGGTCATTCTCAAGCTCAACAATTAAAAAAAAAATCCTCTTCAAAACTTTCTGTGATCAATTTCAAGCAATTTTTGGCTAGTATTTTTTTTTAAATTTCGAAAATGACCTTTCCACATTGGTTGAATCAATTGGCTCTATACTTCAATATAGAGCGTAGAGCAGTCTTCAATACTTGATACTGTGTCTCCGCCTTGCATTATTTTAAATATATATTAACTATTTGATTCCAATCTGGATTTCTATTTAAAGCAGCATCCAGTCCTTTTTAGCTTTTGGAGCTCCAAGACAACTTTAGCAGCTGAAGTCAACGAAGTGCCTTGCACCTCCATTTCTTCAATCATCTGTGGCAACTTAAAGAAATGATCTCATATAAAATTTAGCTGCGTCAAAGTTTGAATGTTTTCCAGTGCCTGCTCCGCCTTTTTATTTGCCATGTTATCCTCTTCGTCGAATCCTCGTCCTCTTCTTCAAATAGAAATTTCAATTTTTCTCCATGTTCGGCGTAATAAAAGGCCGCTCTTATCCTAGTTCCCCATCTTGTTAGGATAGGCTCAGGAGGAAGAGGGGTCCCTGGCAACATTTCCTTGAGATGGACACTGGACACTCGACTTGGAGCTTTAATACAAATTTTTTTACCCTCTGAGATTAAGTCATTTTCAGCTAGTGAAAAACAGGATGGGTGAAGCAGGTTATATGGACCATTTTAAGGAACAACACTTTTAAGCACATCCTCGCTTTTAGTATGCATGCATCGCTGTCAGAGCAGGGCAGTTCGGTTACTTCTATCCTTTGGCATGGTCAAAATATGTAAAACAGTAACACTATATTTCTATAGGAGGAGTTAATCCCTAAACCATCCAATATTACAACGAATCTGCCGATGGTTATCCTTTAAGTACGCTACTTATGTCTTATAAAAGGGTCATGGGCATTGAGCTCGACTTAACACTACATGACTTACCCCAGATTATATACTTCACACGGCTTTAAAATTGTTTTTTTTTTACCTTAGAATTTCTTTATCATTAAAATATTCCATAATATTCTCAAACGTGCAAAATATGTGAAAACTATTCTTTAAACCCAGAAATATGCTTTTTTATGTCCTTATAATTTTTGAAGGGGGGGAGGTAGAGCCCCCAAAATACGAAAATTAGGCATTTCATTGTTATTAAAGCTAAGGAAAAAAATATGCATTTTATGTCAATTCCTAACCCTAGTAATGAGACAACATGTAAAGTACCTTGATATTCCTTCCTCCAAGCATGACTCCGTTCATCTGTTCGAGGGCAAGATGAGCAGCCTCAGGTATCTCGTACTCTACAAAGGCAAAGCCCTTGTGTTTCTGAGTCACAGGATCCCACGACATATTGATAGATTTGATCGGTCCAAATGGAAGGAAAGCTTGTCTGATCGTGTCCTCTTTCAGCTCAAAACTAATAGAACCGACGTAGACTCTGAAAACAGCCACAAATATTAGATTAGTATTTACAAATGACAATCCAAGTTAGTTTTTTTTATAGTTTAATACTTATCAACCATGCAGTCAGATCTTATCAGCTAAAAAGGTGATCACTTTGATACAAGAATCAAGCCTTCGTATTAACAAGGCGACTCAATCGCACCTCACACTTTTATTTGTGATCATCATTCCGCACTTAATTACTTCATTATTACAATTAGCAATGTATAATAACATAAAAACTAAAAATCTTAGCCTTTGTAATAAAAATCAAGACAAGATTTTCAAGCACACACAGCAGTACAAAATGTGCAATATTCATCCATGGTTGATTGTGTAGTGTGTAGATCCTTTATATTTTATGCATTTTGGTTGTGTAAGTCAAATGCAAGTAGTTAGTTTATGAAAACTCGCTTTTGCAAATTTTTATGATAATCCGGTCATTGAGTAAATACTAACACTCACTGTCTGTGACAGTATTAGGGTACCCTAAAATTTGATAGAATGGTTTTGATGATGGTTCAATTAAAAAATTTCTTGATCTATGCTTATTCTCAGAGGACTGTCAATAATGAAAAATCTTAATAGAGGTGATCTGTATAGAGTCACAATTCTATATTATTTCCTAAACATTAACAAGATATATATTTTATTTTTTATTTAAAAAAAAGAAGGAAATTACCTGCACATAAGAACCAGGGCTTGATGACGATGGAATGATTTTGCTTGCTATAAAAACAAAGAAAATAAATTCAAGCTAATTTTTTATTAAATAATTAGAAGTAAGTAAAAAGACATTTAATTTAAGTTCGTTAAATAAAAAAATACCAAGAAAATATATTTATAGTATAGAACAGAGATCTCAAATTTTTATGCCTCAAATAATATCCATGTTCTAGGGAAACCTTAATTCTTATCATTTATCAATCAAATATGTTTAGTAAAATTTACTTTAGTAATGTGAGTTTTGCTCAGTATTTACTTTGAGATAGATTTTAGAATAACACACATGTAATTCATCTTTAATTGAATTGAGACTATTTCATACTTTATTAGCCAAAATCCACCTTGGCTGTTGAGCAATTAGGTGACCCGCTGACCAGTATAGATGGGCTTCAGCAAATAGTGAGTTCTTATCTCCCTGGAAATGGTCAAGGGCTGTGCTTAAAGCTCTTCAGCGGACTATTTCGCAAAAAATGACTTCACAAGTAGGGTAAAGAAAACTTCAGCTTACTTTATACTTCGTAGACGAGAGTAGGATTCTGGGTAAAGATCTTTTACCCAATGATAAATATATGTTAGAAAGGGGGACCTACTACACTCTATAAGATTAGAGTTGGCACAATCAAAAGGCCGGAAAATTTTGAGGGAAACGATTTTATTGGTCCCCCATGTTGAATGCAACTTCAGAAAAAAATGCTCTACGCTACCCCTGTTCCACAAAAAAATATAACATGGCAACACCGATTCACCTTTTTTATAACCCCAAAACTACCTCCACATTTGTTGTTTCCCGCCTTCGATTGTGCCAACTCTAATCTTATAGACTGTAGTGTTGCCATATGAAAGAAGTATGATATTACCTGTTGTTGGTGTGCGAGTGTCTGCTTCATCAGGACCATTTTGATGCTCTGCTCCATAGCGTACTTCTTAGCTCTGCTGACAGCATCTTGCTGATCTGAGTTTAACTTGGGTAGAGGGGAGCCAAGAATAGCCATGATACTCAGTCTCGAACCAGGCCCTGAACAACAAACATAAACAAACAAATATAATACAAGAAAAAACAGTAATTAAAAAATTGATTGCTTCAGATATAGATTAATGTGATTTACTTTTATTCCAATGTACTAATATAAAATGCAATCATCCTCTAACAAATTAAAATTTATGGATCCTTGGATAAAATTAGATACTCCCCTCTCACTAATAAGTAGTATAAGCTCTGATATCTTAGAACTTATACTACTAACCATATTCAGAGATGACCATGGATTTAGGCCAAATGTTACACTTCCGGATTTTCCAATACTAAAAGCATCTTCAGGTATGACGTGAAAACTTCATCGCCTATACCCTCCAAAAATTCCTTTAGGAAACCCAAGAACATCATGTTTTCAACCGCAAGAAAGAAACCGTTTCCTATGTTTACTAGGATACTCTAGGATTCCACTTACTTTTGTATGAACTTTGAACAGGCATATATTCACCTCTGTTGCAAGGAGAAGAAAGTCCACATTCTTTTTACTGATAATACAGCTATTGCGCACATCAATATTAACTTATTATCAAGAAATTGTTTCTTCAAAAGACAACAGAATGTTGACATCTTGAGGATCAGATTTGAGCAAAAGTTATTCTCTATTCTCCTTTTCTGTTAACTTATTTTTTTTTCCAACACAATTTATTTAACAGAAAATAGTATATTTAGAAAGTAGTAGAGGGTCCTACTACTAGTTCTAGATGAGTAGGACAAACCTCTCGTAATAACCTAGCAATTAGACCTTATTTTAGGCACATTTAACAAGCCCTCTGGTGGAGAGTGGCAACCACTTTATACATGATACCACAGTTCAAATGTACAGCCAAAGCGAGTACGCTATGGACATTTATGAGCTATGTAAATCAGAACATTATGGCACATGAGTACGTACTATCTAGTACATGCATGATGTACGTACTATCTAGTACATGCATGATGTACGTACTATGTAGTACATGGCACTCCGAGCAAAATAAAAAGCAGATAAGAAAAGAACTGACCTGGAGTTAAGCTTCCAACTTGTCTGAGTTCCTTAACATTTGGCATCTGAAAACCTGAAAATAAACAAAATCATTGAAAACTCTCATTAAATAAGCCAATTACGGTGTCGAGTCATAACTACGCCAGGCTCCAATCGGACAATAATTTCAAAATGAATTAAAAAAAAAAAAACGCAATTCCTGACTTCTATATTCACCCTCATGATTTTATTTTAATGGGGGACAAATCTTCTCGGTAGAAAATAAATGGTTAAAGGATAACTAGATTATTTATTCTACAGGGTGAAAAGACACGGGCGCCAGAAAAGCTTTAAATAACTAGAACTTAACTAAAAAGTATGTTTAATTACACCAAATTAAAGTCTAATACATAACATTTAGTTAAAACTATGATCAGACTTATTTGTAAAATAATAGCACCCCATCCAGTGTCGTTCTTTCCCGACAGACTTTCCTTTTTCTTGATCGTGAAGGAAAGCACGGCATGATTGATAATCATGTTCATTACCATCCACACAACCACTTTCCTGCACTCTTTCCTGTGAGACTCCGCTCATTCCATCCTGCAGGCTTGTGGTGTGACTACAATCCCTTCGTTTGAAGCCATAAACACAATGAAAGGAATATCTCTATCCCATCTATATGAAACTTATCAGTTGACAAGAATGGAGAGGATGGCGCGACGGGATTATCTTGCAAGATTATAATCCTGCCGTTCTTTCCTCTTGAACCCCATACACTAACACTCTTTCTTGACAGAATTGGCTTTCCTTTCGGAAAGAACGACAGTGGACAGGGAGCTAATATCCTTGAGGTGACGTCTCTCAAGTTAAATTGAGTCATCAAGCCCTTTATAGAAATCCTACATCACATGGGCCAACATCTCGGGAGTTATGGAAACAATTTCTTGCATAATAGCAGCCTTTAAGTCATCCCAATTGCGGGGTTTGTGGATAGACCCGGCTCTTCAGATAACCCTAAAGAACTACTTGAACACTGCCATCATTCCGAGAGATGTTGGCCCGTGAAGTGAAAGGCTTGAAGAATTTTATTTAACATAATGGACGATCCCTCGAGGATATTACTTTTCCAACCATAGTTAATCAAATGGTACTTATATGAATTTGGTGTAATTAAACATCAAACAAATTGACAGAATTATAATTATTAAAAAACTTGACTGGCTCTCTTGTGCCACCCTGTAATAAATAAAATTATGTTTATTTATTTTTAACTAAATATCAATAAATTATAAAGGTTTAAGTGAAACTTTGGACCACAAATAAATGTTCTTTCAAAAGAACCACCATCTATTTTTAATCTTTACTACAATAGATTTCTAATTTAGAATTCTACAGAACATGGTCATTATATCTCACAACGAATTAAAATCAGACAAAATGGTGATTGATTCCGAGGGAGATATTAAACCTTTTTTACTAAAAAAATATCTGCAAACATTGTAATTTTAAGAAGATTGAAATAACAATCTATGCCTAACGGATTACTATCAAAATTAATTGTTAATAATGAATTATTACGATTAATTAATAAAAATATGGATTTAACTTCTTAAAAATGGAGAGGATATTCATTTATAATCGTCCACAAGGAGCGTAAGCAAATACTCAACACTGAATTGGCTGAAGACATCCCAAAATTTCATCTTTGTAATACAAAAGTTTGTAACATTTAAAAAATAACTGAATTGAAACAACAATAAATAGAATGTTAATATAAAAAAATCCATTCTCTTTAAATTAAGAGATTAATACAATCCTAACATTTTTTTTTTTATATTCCTCTCTTGGATAATGCATGATCGATAAATATGATATTTATTAATGATTAATATTAGTAATGAACATAATTTATCTACATCAAATAAATAGTTGTAGTTTAGCAGCACATTATTTTGAAAAATAAATATAGTATTAAACATTATAAAATAAAAATATACCACCGATATGAAAATTGTATTAAAATCTACTCGTAAATAAATGCACTTATCTAAGCATATCACGTATTAGCTGGGCATTGATAAAAGTGCGTAGAAAGTTACTTAATTTTGATAACATATTTGACTTTAAGATCAATGGAATCATGTCCTTAATAATTTCAAAAACGAAAGTCCCGAAAAAATAAATTTACACATTAAATATTTCTTGTAATACAAGCCATCTATATCTTACAGTTGTTTCGGGTTAATATCTGACATTTGAAGGGTAGAAAAATGATTTTCTTTTAACCCTCGGGTGCACGTGGTCTAATACGGATGCGAAGAGGCGCAGACCCCTGATAGGACTTAATCTGCTTTATATGCCCACGCAAGAGGTAAAATAAATATAACTTGAAATCATTATAGCAAAATATTATAAAACATATTTAAATTGGTTTTATTATTTCATTATTTTTTTAATATGTATATAAATTACTGTTGTTTAGTTTCATAGTCAGTCTAAATTATAATATTCAAATTTTTAATTTTTTCTCTATATTCTTATTATTTTATTTTTAAATTCAGGTTCCATATCAATTTATTATGTATTATATTCATAAATTTCACTAAAATAAGTGTAATACAAAAATTTAAGTGAAAGTGGCGCAGGTCCCCTGTCAGGTCAATATGGCCACAGAACTGAAGTATAAATCACGTACGATGTCAAACAGTGACTGGTTCTCTTGATAAAAAGCCAGAAATATAATGTAATGAAATCCCTATCTTATAATCGCACTCTCATCTATCTAAATTTCACAGTTATATCTCAAATTTAGGCCTCACAGGACCCCTCCTCAGGAGGGAGGAGGATTAAGAAAAAATAGGCAATATAACAGTACTACATACTGCACTGCACAAAATAATTCTAGATCTAAATTTCACAGTTATATCTCAAATTTAGGCCTCACAGGACCCCTCCTCAGGAGGGAGGAGGATTAAGAAAAAATAGGCAATATAACAGTACTACATACTGCACTGCACAAAATAATTCTAGGGGATCTGTCTAACTTTCATTTTTATTAATTATTATAAAGGGTTTTTTATGGAGTTCCCAACAGCAATTTTGCTTCTTGAGCAACTAGGCTGTTTTAAAACCAACCATGTTTATATCAGCCATTCAGTTCTTGCTTGGTACACCTTAGAATATTGAGCAATTTTTTATTTTTATGAAGCATGCCTATCCAAGAGAGGATTTTCTAGCTGAAATGTTTCTTTTTTTTTTCTTTTTTTGACATTGTGGAGTTTTGAGTTTACCAATTTGAGTTTTCTGAGTGACAGAGCTAGAAATGATTTTCAACGTGCTGATGATTTATGCACAAAGAGTTTTGGCATAACGTGTTAGCCCCGGTCTAAGGTATAGGACGGAACTCACGTTGAGTAGGGGGGTTCTACACACGTTGCGGCATTCAGCCGTTCACTTTATTCCATGGAACAACACAATAACACACCAACAAAAATAAATTAAAGCATTTTTTTTTTCAAATTGTTTGTGAAGTTTCTTTTTATTTTTTAGAAAAAATAAAAAAATATAAATATAAATAAATAAAATAAAAAATCATTCAGACACTCAAAAATATAATAATAGTAGTATATATTCCTTCATTTCAGTCGAATCAACTGAAATAAAATATAAATTTTTTGAAACATCATCTTCAGATCAACCAATAAATACATACACATTATTAATTAACCCCTTCCATGGTAAAATAATTTGATAAAATAAAGAAAAAAAATTGAAACCAAATGCTAACAGTTTTATTAAGAAATAATTTACAAACATTTTACATAGCATGTGGTTTCAAACACAAAGGAGATAGGAAGCAATTGTTTAATAGTGTGTACTCAATTTGCTTCTTAATAGATATAAATAAATAAAAACAATAAATATAATGTCAATAATGAGCGATGTTCTATCGAAAGATCCGCTACTTTTTAAATCCTGAAAGCACAGATTTTTGATATCATAGAAATAAAAAACAAAGGGGAGGAAGGTTTTCTGCAGTCATGATACTTGAAAGCCTAAATGGTTTATTGAACCTGGACAACTGGAACCGACAACCTAAGTTTACAAGAACTCAACAGAAACCAAAAACCATTTTTTCATCGTTTTCCAACTACGGAACCCATAAAGTAAACTTCAGGAGAGATTTCCTAAAATAAATCTATGGAAATAAAGAAACCTCAAAATAACTATATAGCACTTGAAGTTAACTGTTTAAGAATGCTTCCGCAATAATTGTGATAGATAAGATCTATAAAGCTAATTATCTAGATGAAGAGGCTTAAGTCAGGTGCCCTATTTTTGTCAGTTAACTAGTTCTGTCCTGTCGTCAGTAAGTTTTCAAATTTACTTTGTTCCAACCTTTCAAAACTGAAGTACCATTTTTATCTAAATAATATATAAGCCATGAAAATAAAATGAATTAAATAAATTTGGCTAGTAGCTAATGAAAACTCTAAATAAACTATTAACACTATGTTCTGTCTTAAAGTTTAAAAGAGAAGCTAATTTTATTCAAAAGTAGATCACTTGGAAGTTCGATTAAAAAATGTTTCCTACAACCTAATTAATTAATTTAAAGAGAAAGAGCAAATAAAACACAAACAGACCTCAGACAAAAGTAGTATCATGACCGCATTTGGGCATATCAATCAATGAGGAAAATCAGGAATATAAATATATATATAGCTTTTAAAATAATAAGGTTGAGATATACAAAGTGTTTATATAAACAAAAAAAAATAAATAAATAAAGTGAGAGCATGAGGCGCCCCCTGGGCTGATTGACCCTGGTCACCACTGAAATTATGGGTCATCTGTAATCATAACCAAAAATAAAGACCGGCTAGTCAGATCAAAACAGAAACAAAAAAATTACACCCAAATCCCAGTTAAGAAAATAATCCAAGATAAAGATAAGAAATACGACAAGATAAGTTTTTTTGTTTTAATTTTATTTGGATTTATAACCAATTATCTTGTTTAATACTGAATACATCACTAGGAGGCAAACTTAAAAAGTTTATTGATTTATATCACACATAGTGAAACTTTCGTACATAAATGATTTAAACACATAGTCGGACGAAACTAAAACAAAACTCAAAAATATCTTTAATATTTGAATCAAAAAAGATAAAATGGTTTAGCCACAATTTGAGATTACAGATCACATGTCTGGCAAAATAAAATAAAAAGGGGGGGGACATATACTATGGGGGAGGAATGACATATTTACTTTTCTATGATATAGATAGCAGATAGACTGTTTGGTGAAAAAACAATGGCAGATTTATTGTTTGTTTACATCCTAATGAATGCAACATTAGATCAACAACAGGACGAGGGATCAGCCACATAGCTCATCTCCTACTAAACATGTCTACCCTACCTGGAATTCGAACCGGCTATGTCGGGGTTGGGTCAGTAGTTTCAGCCTAGATCCCTCACCACTTAGTTAAATCATCCCAAAATGAATTATTTCATTTGACACGTAGTGTTTAAAATCATTTAAGTATGAAAAATTTCATGCTGTGAATAAGTTATCTATAAAACTGATTTGGTTGACTCTTCTTAGTGGATATTTTTGGCATTTAGGCTTCTACGATCCATTTTTATTCTGATCTAGGTTTTATGATAAAGACTGTTTCTTAAAGGAATTAGAAGTAAGGCATTCCAATTCCACTACTGGAAGTGAATTAGGTGACCGATCATGTTCAGGAGATTTAGGTTGCGTTCTCAAAAATATAATCAAAAAAGTTTATCAATGTTGATATTGAAGTAGTTCTTTAATCTTAACTTGAGGTCTAGGTACAAAGAGGATTTGTAACTAATATTTAATTTCTGCATTGGTCAAAGCTCAAAACTAACAGTTGTGACAATTACGGATGAAACTTTAGGCTTGGTGCAGGGAAGCAGGAGTGGAATTTATTTGACGTTGATGCTTCCAATGCGGGGGGCATGTTATTCCACCCCACTATTTAGTTGAGTACTTTTTTAATCCTTGTTTGAATAAGATATTGCTGTGTTGAGCAGCACATATATGTATTTGAAATTCCTCATGGAATTAAGTAAACCTCTAACTGAATGTTTCCAATTGTTGAAGGAAGTGTTTGGAGAAAATTGCGTGTCACATAGTCAACATTTTGAATGGCACAAATGATTTTTGGAAGGTCGGGAGGTTGTTTAAGATTATGAACTTCCTGTTCATTTTTTGCTCGGATTTTGTATAACATTTTTGAGCTAATTTTCATAATTTGCAATTCCTCATTCATTTTATTTCTCTGTCAATTTTCATAAGAAAACTCTAGAATAAAAAATGTCAAGAATAGAACTCTAATTTTAATATTAGTATCAGCTCAGGAACTAATGCTCTCTTGATTGAGTGGGTGTACCCTAATATGGTAGTTTAACAATAAGAGTACTTGCTCTCTAATGTAATATTATTACAATTAATATAAGAACAAGCGGTATTTGAGAGCAAAACCGTGTTAAATTAACTCCAGAACATGATCTTACACATAGGGTTATAAAAATCCGCTTCAGATTAATAATAAACACCATCTTTAACTCCCATAAAGATGATTCAAAAATGAAAATGAAAAACCTTACAACTCTCAAGCCTTATCAATATAAACGTTTCACAGGAAACACTTAGATACAATTATTTTATCTTTATAACTTTTATGACCAAGGCCCATTAAAAACTCGTTTGAAATGAAAATAAAAACAAACAAATAACTTAGTGTTATCTTATCAACAAGAAATAGATAATAGATTCTAACAAGTAATGTTTTTTTAAATAGCTTCAGGTTATTTGTAGCGGCACGTAATAGTCCTGAAAATATACAATAAAACGTGTCCTGTAAGGCTCGCCTGCAACATCTCAGAAACATAAAGAAAACCACTATTAGTTTTGATGCTATTTTTTCCTTCCTTCAAGTCTAGCATTTGTTTAATTTTAACAGTACTTTAAAAACTGAACTTTCCTTTTTTTTGTATAAGGTTCTTATCACTAAATGGATAATTCTAAAGGCACTGTTTTCTAAATTAAGATTTAATTCTAGAATGAGATATAAAAAAAAGAAAAAATATATTTATACCAAGAAATGCTAATTAAAAAAAAAAATATATAAAATAAAATAAATTGAAGATTTATTTTTCAAGGGGACAACACTGATAGTGTTTCTAATTTCCCTCGCCCAAAATAAAAGACTAGTTTAATTATTATTAATAATAAAAAAAAAAAAAAAAAAAAAAACAGAAATCAATTTTACAAGACACTGTACAAAGAAATTATAATTAAAAAGTTGGAATTAGTAACCTTTTTAAAATTGTATATAAATATATCTAATCTGTTGAATTTGTTTTTGTCGGATCAAAATTCAAAGCAAAAATAATGTTCAGAAGGTTTTTGGAATATTTTTTTACCTTAAAATAATATTGATGAGTGATAAATGGTAGAGAGGAAAACATAGAACTAAGATTTAATGTAGTTGAGTGATCCAATTGCAACAGCTCACCCACTCTCCACATTTGTGGAAATCGTGCTGGATACCTCTTTAAGAATGAGCTTAATCAATTTACCGCCATAATGATAACAAATCTTTATTAATGCATGATGTTGATGCCTTAAAATAGTCAAAATGGATCCAAAGTCGTCTATTAACATTTAAATTTCAGCCATTTCTTAATATAAATAAATTATGATTGAAATTTGCTCTTTTGAGTAATATACAATATACATCCTAGGTAGATTTTACAATATACATCCTAAAGATAGATGTATCACTAAGAACACAAATTTAGTCTGTGAAATCACCAAGTGTTTTTGTATTCCTTTTTATCGATTTAATTGTTACATTTTAATCCGTTACTTAACGGAATAATAAAGGTATGGATTATTGAGAGCAGAATGTATAACTGAAGTAAGTAAAAATATAGAATTATACGACAAAATTGTAAGAAGCACAGCCCAGCAAAGAGATCCATTTAATAGAAAACCAAGTAATAGATTTATCACGAAGTAAAAGTTTTCAGAATAACACATCATACATGCTATTAACAAAACACATAACTCATCACTAAATTTTAGCCCTTAACTGAAATTGTTTAACTTAATGAAACGAATTTATTAAATCAAAGGACAATTATTCCTTTCTGAAATTATTTTTGCTTTAATTTTTCCCATTTTAAATTATGTGCATATTTTGAATAGTTCTCTTAGACGTGACTATGTTAACATTAGATTTGAGTATGCTATGTCATATTATAATTGTTCTTACTGTTTGACGAAGGAGCGAAGAGCTGGGAGGGTGCTTGAACCATATTAGGAATGACACCGGGCTGGGACAAGCCTGGTACCATACCGGCTTGTCCCAGAGTCATCATTCCAGGCTGCACCATTTGAGACATAGTTGACTGAAACATAAAAAACATAATGGTAAATAAACGAATAATAGTACATTAAGCGTCGAGTGCGGAAAGTAGCATTTTGCACGCAAGTGTGGAGTTTGCACCCGAGCGATAGCGAGGGTAGTAAAACCACACGAGCAATGCAAAATGCCCTTTTCGCACGAGTTGCATACCGTACTTTATCTACGATTGTTAGATAAATACAGAAAAAAAAAAAAAATTCCTGTATGTAAGTTCGTATTTCTCTTTTGATAAAGATGGCATTAATTCATTAGTTGTATCATTCTCCTCATATTTGTCATAATCACTTAAATCACACATTGATTTTCACAAAAAAACTCGATTTAAACAGTTATTTTTAATAACCAAACATCAAATTAGTTTTGTTAAATGTAAACAAACTCGCTAATAGTGCGTAAAGTTGAAAAATTCTTCTTTACTGTCCTAGGGTGGTAAAGAAGAGGAATTCTTCAAAATTATGAGACGCACATGCGCAATGAATACAAGTACGTAAAGAATCACTTTCTACTCATCTAAACAGAGATACAATGTTTACATTTAGTAACAATTGTAGATAAAATAAATTACATAGTTAATAAACCCTTTTCATGGTTAGGATGACTTAACTTGTACATCAGTGATATTGATATATTATAGAGGGGGGTCTTGGTTTTTGAGAAAAAAACGAAGATAAGGGTATCAATTTAGAAAAATCTAAAGATCACAGATGGTTGAAATTAATCTGAGGCTATCTGCAGGCTATTTTCGATGTAGGGTAAGGTGGGGCTATGGTGTCACATGGGGTTATTGTGACCAACTAATTTTTTTGTAGGGAATTTTAAAAGTAATAATTCTCCATTGTCAGATTCTGGAACTAGAAACAGTGCTGCTTCATTTGTAACAAACAGGTAGAGAAAAAAAATTCCCTTCATAAAATGAGTTGGTCACAATAACCCCAGGTGACACCATAGCCCCACTTTAACCTACCATAAAAACCAGAAAAGTAATTATAAAGATATGGATGTAAATAAATGTATGATTGTGTGCATGTGGAAGAGAAACAAATAGGTGCCAACAAATAGGTGCCAACAATGGACTAACTATCACCTACCATCCACATTTCAAAAAAATTTGACAAATAGTTTAGAAGATATGTTGGTTCGTAAACACTGAACTACAGACACTGAACCAAATAACCAAATATTTTCCCTGATGCCTGAAACAGATTTCTGACTTGAAATTTTTTAAATTGGAGACCTAATTTTTTCATCTTTGCATAGTTGGCCTGACATTTTGTCCGGGAAAATCTCAAGCTCTCAATGGCTCCTAACCCCATTTGCTAGTTTTTCCCGCGCTGTCAACACACTAATTCTAATTGCATGCAGACTGTAGTCAGTGAGTTTATAGTTTTCGAAATTGTAGTGAACCTAAAACCCGATGGAAACCAAAACAGTTTTGAAAATGTAGAAGTAACAATGCAATATTCGTTGCTGTTAACAGAATCCAAGTACAAAATTAATTTATATTGCTTAGAATTTTCAAAGGCTGCTCTGCACCGCTCATTTTCTCAAGAAAAACAACCCTGCAGCATTTAGACCAGGTAGAGTTCCAAATCGAAGTATAAAATTAATTAAGCTTTCGATGGCACAGTACAATAAACTTTAGCCAAACGATGTTGCCAAAAATTGTTTGGTTAACCCAAATTTATGACAACAATAAGTTATTCTAAAAATATACAAGAAGGGAAATTTAAATAACGTAGATGTAACTTATACGGAGGCTTATTTGAATAAAATAGAAATGTACCAAACTATAGTGCTTCAACCTCAACATATAGCATTAATAATAATAAAGACTATGCACTAACGACGAAAGCATCCGATTAGAGATTAAGTTAAATTAACCAAAATTATCGCTTTGTTCCGAATTTGGGGCTAAACAGCAATTTAAAACTTTCGGGATGGATATATATAAGTTTAGTATAGACTAGCATATGAATATACTTATTAACTTACATTGAGCAACTATAAAATACCAGAGTTTAGTTTGAAACAGGGCAAAAACGGCTGAACGTTTTCACATTGTAATATCAAGGTTATAACAGCGTCGGTGAATAAATACGTGTGTAAAACATTAAGATAGTCATGTTAATGAAACATACAGGAAAGCTTCGTCTCAGGTTCGGTCAATTACGTAGAAACGACTTATTGATTCGGACCAGACGAACAGAGAACGTTAAATTAAATAGCCATATTGACATTACCATTGGGACTCCTCCGTTCATCGAGGCGAAGTTCTGAATAGCGGCCATCCTTTAGATCTCAAACTTGTCCCGACTTATTCGAAACCTATCGACAATCGAATCAAAAATAAAACAAAACAACAGATTAATCGAGGTATTCAAATGTTCGAAGATTTTTCTTTAACTGAACTCCAACGGAGGTACCGGAACGGACGTATGAAAATGGCGACACTCGTGTAGTAGGACGCAAACGCGAAATAAGGAATAAAAGGTGTGTGTTCGGTTCGGTGGTAGGGATAATTCTAGAATAAGATCTACAACACAAGGCGACACTGCTCTATAGAGATGATTAGTAATGACGTCACAAAAGCTTTCGAAAATTAACTCATCGTTTGTTGGGTTCCTTCGTCTTATCATCCGTTATCAATCCCATGTAAAATGAATGGGAGAATTTTATTAACTTTTTTAATAATTTATTATTAAATTATTATTCATTTATAAGACTTTTCACTGTTTGTACGTTGTTATACTAAGTCTATTTAACAAGTTAAGATAAGAAAATATTAAAAATGGCTGTTCTGATAGTTTAAAATACGTATTTTTGTAAGTATGTTGTTTGGTGTTGATAGCGTCCGCGTCTGTTCTCATTTTTGAAATGGTTTTTCTATTTTAGTTTGTACATTTGTCTTCCACCTCATCAAGCGTTATTAAAATTGCATCCGTTCTGGTTTTTTTTTGGAGGATAACACTACTCTTCGTAAAGGTATGTCAGAGTACTAAGTAATATTAAGGGTGCGTTCGGAAACACTAACCGGTCATTCTCTCGGTCGACCGGCGGTTTGTTGTGGTAAGTGTCATGGCGGCGTGGTTAGTGTCAGAGATAACTGTGTGTGATGTTTTCGAACGGCTCCGGTTCAAGTCTGCAGTCTGCGGTCGACCGAAAAGGTTATAAACATAGAGNAGATGGATGCGGGATGGGCACACTCGTTTCAAGTCCGTGTTTTGTGTATTGCTGGAGCGTCGTCAGGACCGCCAATCCGATTAGGCCTGAGCCTGATCTAATTAAAGACCTCTGACATATAGTATAAATAAATGTCTGAATGGTGATTTGTGTTTGTTGAAGTTCGATTTGTGTTGATAAAATATTTTTGTATTAAGACGATGTAACATATATATGTAAAATTATGTAAATACTTAAATATATTATTCTTATTCTCAGATATAAGCTGTACTTACTCAGTTCGATGTTTAGGTCGAGGCAACGTTAAAACAGGAGATACGAAAAATGAAGTAAAATTATGAATACACCAAATAGCTTTTCCGTTGATATGACCCTTCACACAAATTCTAATTTTAAAAAACTAAAACGAAAGTTTTTTAATGTTTTCTTTGTTACACTCGTTAAAATAGACTTAGTACAATAATGTTCAAAGGGTGAAAAGTCTTATAAATCAATAATAATTTAATAATTAATTATTTAAAAAGTTGAGAAAATTCTCCCATTCATTTTACATGGGTTTGATAAGAG
>KZ652317.1:10897-26676 GCA_001010745.2 Gerris buenoi
TAATTATATGAATAAATATATTTAATATTTAAATATTTTGTTTACGTCAAACAATAAATATTTGCGGCATTGTTTGACCATATTATATCAAATACATTTATTTTTTTTTGCAATTTCTTCTACTTATGTATCTATATTTACTTCTAAATCTATTTGATTTTAAATTTTGTATTAAATTAAGAGTTGCTTTATTCTTAACTTTAACATTGTCACACGTTACATGCAACGGCAATTTCTAATACGTTATAAATACTTATTAAAAAATAAGTAATTTTCCTTTATTTAAGGCAAATAATTGATAAGATTTCCCTTTGTTTAAGACAAATAATTGATAAGATTTCCCTTTGTTTAATACCATTTGTGAAATTGCTTAAGGACCCCTTTATTTGTCATGAAAGCGCGCACATACGTAGCAACTTAATTTTTAAAATATTTGATCATGTATAAAAAAAAACTATTTTGGTTATTTGCGATATTGTTTGACCATTTTTATAATAAACGCACATTAATTAATTGGAAAAAATAATTCATTTCATAATTAGCAAAAATTTGCTAATTATGGGCTTTTTGGACAAAGGGTAGTGAAAGTATTGTGATCGTTTTGAATAACGAAATTGTTAATGGCGCAGAATTAAAGAAATCATGGACAGAAATCAATTTTAGACATCAGGAAACATTTTTGGTCGCGTGTCTGTCCGTTCAAGATTTTTGCAAACCACCAATGCCTTAACAATTACTCATCCGTTTTTTATGATATTTGCGATTTTGGTCTAAAGTAGCCCCTCAAATGATCCTATATTAAGTTGAAATTTGGATGGTAGGTCAAAATTATTTTATTGTTAGTCTCATATTAGTTTTTATCTTCTGTGTACCAAATTTTATTATTTACTCCTATATTTTATACTCACTGATATTAAAGAAATTTAGATGCTTTTTCGATTACAGATTACGATGGTTATTTCATATTGAATAATAATATGTGAACCGACTTAGAATCGAAACAGGTTCATACAACCAAACTCTTAATTCCCTGTAGAATCGCATTATTTTATACTCGTGTGACCATTCATCCAATTTAGGACGCGAGGAAACTATGTGCCACACCAGTTGACACATTATTTTTCACACTATTAGTTGTTTCTTAGAATTTACTTTTAGTGAGGTGATTATTTTCCCGGGAAAACTAACTGATTTTAGGAGGGAAACAGTATTCTTTATTTTCGATTAATCGAATTAAACTTTGAGAAACACACGATATATCGATATTATAGATAAGTAATTTTAGTTATATATTTGAAGGTCTGGAGATTTTAATATAAATATTCAGTACGAAGCAACTTCAAATATAAGTTTATAATAAATTTAAAAACATAAAAAAAAACTAAAGATCAATAATATCTCAAAAACAAAAAGAAAAGAGAACGGAGTAAGAAATGGAACAGTAAAATATAAAAGAAAAACTTTCCTTTTAACAGAATATTTTCTTAAACCAGGAAAAAAAGAATCAAGGAAGAACACAAAACTAAAAGAAAAAGAAAAATATAGAAAAAGTGAGGTAAGAGATAAGAAATGTTTGATAAAAGTTTCTCTAGATAAAAACTGAAAGATAAAAGAAACAAAAAAAAGTCGAAAATAAATGAAGGTTTCAAAAAGAAAAGAAATAAGAAGAAATTCTATACAAACTCACGAGGAAAAAAGGAAAGATACACACATATATATCGAAGTTAAAATAAAAACAGGGTAAAGATAAAAAGCAGGGTTGTAAAAGGAACGAGAAATAGTAGTAAAAAACCCCTAGAATCTAAAATAAAAGAGATCCAGAGAGACGAAAGTAAGAATAGAGGGAACGAAGGCTCCTTTTTTATGTATAAAAGTTTTTTTATGTAAAGAATAAACGTAAAAAGAAAAGGGGACATATAAAGAATAAAAAGGGGAAGAAAAGATTCCGAAGACCAAAAAAAAAGGTTCCGAACGTAAAAAGAATAAGAAGTAAATGTAAAAAAAGTTATGTTTTTGACACGAAGGGGTTCCGCAAGGGTAGATCCCTAGTCCTTTTTGATTCCACTTCTATTTAAAAATTTGGTTCTTTTATTTTATAATCTTTCATCTTGAAGATTCCTTTTTTTTATCTACTCTAAAAAAAAAGATCATCCAGTTTTTTGTTTAAAGAACAACTCGAAGAGAAGAAGAAAAAGAAATATAAGAATAAGGAAGATAAAGAGGAAAAGGAAGATGTAGTAGATAGTAGAACTAAAGGTTTTTCTTTGTGGTTTAAATGGTTATGGAAGGATCTTAAACTACGAAAATATAAAAACCACAAAGAGGATGTCCCTTTTTTTAAAAGAAGGGTTGCCGAAGATTATAGAGGGTCCTTTTAGAGTCGGAGGAGGGAGAAAAGAATGAATGGACCAAGCAGAAGGATATAGATGAAAGGATTATGAACAGATGGGCATTAAGTTTAAGTACGACGATAACGATATAAAGGTTTGTTTTACTTTAAATATCAAGAAATATCTATGTTACCGGTGAAACCAGAAAATAAGTTAAAAACTAGAATTTCTTAGTCAGGAATAGTTTCAGTAAAGCGTTTTAGTCAAAACTGATATTGACTAGATAGAACTAGAATTTCCTGTTAATACTCGTATCTTGTCAAACCCGATATTGACTAATCATAACTAGAATTCCCTATTAATATCAAGTAAAAAGCGATTATAACTAATCGGAACTCGAATTTCCGATTAATATCCAGTCAAAACCGAAATCAACTAGTCAGAACTAGAATTCCCCATTATATCAAGTCAAAACCGACATTGACGAATCAGAACTAGAATTCCCTGTTAATATCAAGTCAAAACCAAGATCAACTAATCAGAACTAGAATTCCCCATTATATCAAGTCAAAACCGACATTGACTAATCAGAACTAGAATTCCCTATTGATATCAAGTCAAAAACCGATATTGACGAATCAGAACTAGAATTCCCTGTTAATATCAAGTCAAAACCAAGATCAACTAATCAGAACTAGAATTCCCCATTATATCAAGTCAAAACCGACATTGACTAATCAGAACTAGAATTCCCTATTGATATCAAGTCAAAAACCGATATTGACGAATCAGAACTAGAATTCCCTGTTAATATCAAGTCAAAACCAAGATCAACTAATCAGAACTAGAATTCCCCATTATATCAAGTCAAAACCGACATTGACTAATCAGAACTAGAATTCCCTATTGATATCAAGTCAAAAACCGATATTGACGAATCAGAACTAGAATTCCCTGTTAATATCAAGTCAAAACCAAGATCAACTAATCAGAACTAGAATTCCCCATTATATCAAGTCAAAACCGACATTGACTAATCAGAACTAGAATTCCCTATTGATATCAAGTCAAAAACCGATATTGACGAATCAGAACTAGAATTCCCTGTTAATATCAAGTCAAAACCAAGATCAACTAATCAGAACTAGAATTCCCCATTATATCAAGTCAAAACCGACATTGACTAATCAGAACTAGAATTCCCTATTGATATCAAGTCAAAAACCGATATTGACGAATCAGAACTAGAATTCCCTGTTAATATCAAGTCAAAACCAAGATCAACTAATCAGAACTAGAATTCCCCATTATATCAAGTCAAAACCGACATTGACTAATCAGAACTAGAATTCCCTATTGATATCAAGTCAAAAACCGATATTGACGAATCAGAACTAGAATTCCCTGTTAATATCAAGTCAAAACCAAGATCAACTAATCAGAACTAGAATTCCCCATTATATCAAGTCAAAACCGACATTGACTAATCAGAACTAGAATTCCCTATTGATATCAAGTCAAAAACCGATATTGACGAATCAGAACTAGAATTCCCTGTTAATATCAAGTCAAAACCAAGATCAACTAATCAGAACTAGAATTCCCCATTATATCAAGTCAAAACCGACATTGACTAATCAGAACTAGAATTCCCTATTGATATCAAGTCAAAAACCGATATTGACGAATCAGAACTAGAATTCCCTGTTAATATCAAGTCAAAACCAAGATCAACTAATCAGAACTAGAATTCCCCATTATATCAAGTCAAAACCGACATTGACTAATCAGAACTAGAATTCCCTATTGATATCAAGTCAAAAACCGATATTGACGAATCAGAACTAGAATTCCCTGTTAATATCAAGTCAAAACCAAGATCAACTAATCAGAACTAGAATTCCCCATTATATCAAGTCAAAACCGACATTGACTAATCAGAACTAGAATTCCCTATTGATATCAAGTCAAAAACCGATATTGACGAATCAGAACTAGAATTCCCTGTTAATATCAAGTCAAAACCAAGATCAACTAATCAGAACTAGAATTCCCCATTATATCAAGTCAAAACCGACATTGACTAATCAGAACTAGAATTCCCTATTGATATCAAGTCAAAAACCGATATTGACGAATCAGAACTAGAATTCCCTGTTAATATCAAGTCAAAACCAAGATCAACTAATCAGAACTAGAATTCCCCATTATATCAAGTCAAAACCGACATTGACTAATCAGAACTAGAATTCCCTATTGATATCAAGTCAAAAACCGATATTGACGAATCAGAACTAGAATTCCCTGTTAATATCAAGTCAAAACCAAGATCAACTAATCAGAACTAGAATTCCCCATTATATCAAGTCAAAACCGACATTGACTAANCATATTAACCCCAATTACTCGTAAACAGGCAGTTAGCATTTTTTATTTTATTGTTAATATTTTGAAAATAAGATCGTTTATAAATAATGAATAATAATAATATTAAATGTTACTGCGAAATTTATCATTTTTGTTTCATCTCTTTACTTCTTATTCCTTTGTTTTCTCTTTACAGTATCCTTCCGTTTTTTTGTATGTGCTCTGATTTTTAAGTTGTTTTCTACTTCAGCAATTTGTCGAAATTTTCTATTCTCCTTTTGTTCATTATAGTTTCAAAAAGTTGTTTTTTTTGTTCTTTTTTACCTAATTCCCCATTATATCAAGTCAAAACCGACATTGACGAATCAGCATTATCAATCAAAGTAAATTATTTCATCACTAGTGTCAATAAATAAATTAAATTAAATACGCAATAAAAACGCAAAGCTAAAAGCTACCAAAACACACTTCCTTATCCACCCTTTTACCAAAACTTATCTCCTTATCCTCTTTATCACAATCTATCAATTAAAATCTCTTATTATTATCAATCAAACAATTTCTTCATTATTTTCAATCATTCTACGTATGTATGCTCAATAAAACAACAAAACCCATATAAATGAAACTACAATTTGTTATGATCGTTTTTTTTTTTCAATATAACTACACTTCTGCCAAACATTCCTAAACAATTTCATCATTATTTAAAATAATTTATATGCATGCATTTATACGTAATAAAAACAAAACACACTTCCTCATCTTACTCTTCTACCAAAACATTACCTCCTTACCACAACCTATCCATTGACAACACCCAATCATTATCAATCAAACACGCAAATTATTTCATCACCTCTGTTAATCACTTATTTGTATGTATACGTAATAAAAGGGACCAAAACGAAATTCCTTATTCGCCCTGCACCCTTCTACCAAAACATTACCTCCTTATCATAACCATTCACAACACCAATCATTATCATTCAAAGCAAATTATTTCATCACTACTGTCAATCACTTATTTGTATGTATACGTAATAAAAGCAAAACACACTTCCTCATCTTACTCTTCTACCAAAACATTACCTCCTTACAACAACCTATCCATTGACAACACCCAATCATTATCAATCAAACACGCAAATTATTTCATCACCTCTGTTAATCACTTATTTGTATGTATACGTAATAAAAGGGACCAAAACGAAATTCCTTATTCGCCCTTCACCCTTCTNTTGACTAATCAGAACTAGAATTCCCTATTGATATCAAGTCAAAAACCGATATTGACGAATCAGAACTAGAATTCCCTGTTAATATCAAGTCAAAACCAAGATCAACTAATCAGAACTAGAATTCCCCATTATATCAAGTCAAAACCGACATTGACTAATCAGAACTAGAATTCCCTATTGATATCAAGTCAAAAACCGATATTGACGAATCAGAACTAGAATTCCCTGTTAATATCAAGTCAAAACCAAGATCAACTAATCAGAACTAGAATTCCCCATTATATCAAGTCAAAACCGACATTGACTAATCAGAACTAGAATTCCCTATTGATATCAAGTCAAAAACCGATATTGACGAATCAGAACTAGAATTCCCTGTTAATATCAAGTCAAAACCAAGATCAACTAATCAGAACTAGAATTCCCCATTATATCAAGTCAAAACCGACATTGACTAATCAGAACTAGAATTCCCTATTGATATCAAGTCAAAAACCGATATTGACGAATCAGAACTAGAATTCCCTGTTAATATCAAGTCAAAACCAAGATCAACTAATCAGAACTAGAATTCCCCATTATATCAAGTCAAAACCGACATTGACTAATCAGAACTAGAATTCCCTATTGATATCAAGTCAAAAACCGATATTGACGAATCAGAACTAGAATTCCCTGTTAATATCAAGTCAAAACCAAGATCAACTAATCAGAACTAGAATTCCCCATTATATCAAGTCAAAACCGACATTGACTAATCAGAACTAGAATTCCCTATTGATATCAAGTCAAAAACCGATATTGACGAATCAGAACTAGAATTCCCTGTTAATATCAAGTCAAAACCAAGATCAACTAATCAGAACTAGAATTCCCCATTATATCAAGTCAAAACCGACATTGACTAATCAGAACTAGAATTCCCTATTGATATCAAGTCAAAAACCGATATTGACGAATCAGAACTAGAATTCCCTGTTAATATCAAGTCAAAACCAAGATCAACTAATCAGAACTAGAATTCCCTATTTTAAATAGTAAATAAACCTGTGGAGAACTTAGGTTTGCCAAAGGGCTTACACAACTATATAGTGAATGGATGTGTGGTCAGTGTATCGCTCCATTAGTTGTATAAACCCTATATGTTACATACACATACACAACTTGATGGACACTTAAGCCTTAAGCAGCTACCATTTATATGGCAATGCTGGGTAAACGTAGAACGTGGGGAAAACACCGTGGGGTTTGACACTGTGTGAGGTAATCACCACAGGGGTAAACACTGTGCGAGCTAAATACCATGGAGGCAAACACCGTGTTGGATACACACCATGGGGTAAACATCGTGGGGATAAACACTGTAGGGTGAACTAGGTAAACGCACCGAACTCTTAATCGAGACGAAATTCGAACCCTTAATATCCAATTTTCAAAGCTAAAATAATATTAATGAGCAACCAGGGATTCTCTTTTAAATTAATCCTATTAATTATTAAATTAATATTTCATCATAATAATTGATTAACTCTTTCCAATAAACATTCTCTCATACGAATATGTAATTACTTCATTAGTTCACAAACTACAGACTAACAACTACACACTAAAAATTGTATGTGTAATGAAAGTAGCATTTTGTATGCGAGTGTGGAGTTTACACCCGAGCGATGGCGAGGGTAGTACGAGCAATGCAAAATGCCGTTTTCGCACGAGTTGCGTACCGTACTTTATCTACGATTGCTAGATTTTAATAATAAATGCAGAAAAAAATAATAAACTTCCTGTATGTAAGCTCGTATTTCAGTATTTTTCTTTTGATAAAGATAACATCAATTCGTTAGTTGTATTTTGTGCCGAATTAATTATTTCGGAAGGCGTATTATTCTCCTCATATTCTTCATAATCACTTAAATCATTCATTGATTTTCACAAAAAAACTCGATACAAACAGTTACTTTTAAATTAATAAATTATTAAATAAACATAAAATTAGTTATGTTAAATGTAAACAAACTCGCTAATCGTGTGTAAAGTTGATAATTCTTCTTCTTTTCGTCACTAGAATGGAAAAAAAGAGGAATTGTTCGAAACTATGAGACACGCATGCGCAATTAATACAGGTGTGTAAAGAATCACTTTCTACGAATCTAAACAGAGATACAATGTTTATATTACGTATCAATCGTAGATAAAAAGCTTTTCTACGATAATATTCTTATCTTTATCTCTAATTCTAACCTCTTGTAGTTTGATAAAAAACAAATTGTTTCCAATGATAAAAAAAACCCTATTTTTCCCCCTTTTTTGTTATCTACATCCTACATCAATAGTAGAAGATAGCAAAGAATAAAATATGAATCCCAAAAATGAACCTTAAGATAGTTCTTCTTCTTCTTCTCTGCATCCTTTCTCTAGATATTCTTCTTTAACGAAAAAAACGGTATTTTTACAACCTTTTCTTCAGGGATTCAACATCCATTGTATAAAAGAGACCAATATTTTATTCTTCCTCTCGTTTCCTTAAGCGTACTTACAGTCCCTTTCTCCTAGCTATAAGATAATTTTTTATATATATATATATATGCAATACATATTTATTTTAAGACATTTGCTTTAATGATACAAAAAAAATACATGTGGTGTCGTGGGACACCCGTAGGAACAAAGTTCCTTACATTTTTCATTAAATATAAATTATACAGTAGAGTCTCGCTAATCTGGGCTTGACGGGACCGGACCCAGTACTCCTAACATTCGAATGTACACCTGTAACTGTACTAGGAACAGTTTTATAAATTTTAATAGACAATAAAAGCAAAAACCCCAATAATCTTAACAATTTATAAATCTGAACAGGCCCTTGTTTCAAATTGTACATAGTTTTTGGCCCGTGGATTATACGGATGTCCGCACTAGGGGGTTTCGGATTAGCAAGACTCTACAGTAAAATCACACTGCTAAGTATGTATAAATTGCTAACTACTTCTTATTTTCAATATTTTCAAAACCAAGTGACATTTTTGACTTATAACAAAAATATACAAAACAAGTCAAGTAACAGGATTCCATAATAATATTTTCCTGTCTTTTTGAAGCTTACGTTTACGCGAGCGTTGCACGTGAACGCTTGGGCAGATAACGTTTTCTAACGAATTCAGCCTGGGCATTGGTAAAATGAACATGTGTACCAAATTTCAACTAGCTTGGTGATCTTTTACTCAAGTTATCGTCATCGGTATATTTCGTGACAGATTTTTTGTGACGATGACTTTGGTCGTTTTTTTCAGATTCACTCCCGGGCTCCAGAACGTGTCATNTTTATTATTTTAACTTTATTATTGTTTTATTTTTATTTATGTTTTTCTTTCTCTCATAATTAGCTTCAATTTTATGAAAATAAATTAAATCTCTTGGTGATAAATTGAAAAGACATTCTTACTCTCTCTCAAGTACAATATTTATAATTATTGTTAATTCATACAAAATATTGTGAGCGAAAAATAAATTTTGAGACATAAATGTATATTTACACGTTTTGAGGATCCCCTGATTCCTAAAGAGTGATTTTTAAAAAAATGTCTTTCTGTCGCCTTTACAGAAGCATGTAGCCTAAACTGCTGGGCTATATAATTTAGTTTCAAATGTTAAAAAAAATGGTACTAATTATGAATTTTATTTCTACATTTGAGGGCGCTATCCCCCAATAATTGTGGTAAACAATTTTCTCGATTATAATTCTTACACGATTTTGATTTTTTTGGAACGAAGTTCCTTATGGCACGTTCTGGATCCGATGAAAACGACTAAAATTAAAACGACTCTGAAAACGACTAAAATCACCGTCACACAAAAAACCGTCACAAAATCACCATCACGCAAAATCCGTCACGAAATCTACCGATGACAATAATTTGAGTAAAAGTTTACCGAGTTAGTTGAAATTTGGTACACATGTTCATTTTACTAATGCCCAGGCTAAGTTCGTTGGACAACGTTATCCTCCCAAGCATTCACGCGCAACGCTCGCGTAAAAGTAAGCTCCAAAAATGTTAAGACGGGAAAGAGTGTTATTAAGGAAGCCTGTTACTTGACTTGTTTTGTTTATTTTTGTTATACATGTCGAATGTCACTTATTTCAATCAAACATACTTTATCAATCGCATACTCTTTAACTAACTCATCATGATTAACTTTTTCATCATTTACTGTAAGATGCTTGCTTTATTGATACAAATGACAATTTTCTTTTAATTTTGCCTTAACTCCCCTAGTTACTAGGTACGATCAGTTAGTTACTTTTAATTTTGTCTCTTTTCTAACTCCGCCATGAATAAGTAGTTAGCAACATATACATACTTAGTAGTGTGATTTTATCAGTTATATTTAATGAAAAATGTAAGGAACTTCGTTCCTACCGGGTGTCCCGCGACACCACACGTATTTTTTGATATATATATATATAAAAATTGAATCCATTCAAATGCGAATCTAGCAGTAAAAGTAATTTTCCGGGGAAAATTTAGTGCCTGAGAAAATAGCTATAAACACAATGGGGTAGAGGTCGAGTTCGATTCTCCGCTAGGGAGGAGTAATTTTAATCTAATTTCAATAATAATATTAAATGTTACTGCGAAAACTCCAATCAAATAATAAATGGAAAATACTGGTATCAAGTAATTATGTACTTAATTATTAATATTAGTATTAATTATTTATTAATACTGTATTATAATAAGTATAATTATGTACTGTATAATTTGAGAAAGATTATATAACAAGCTGTTATAGAGATTTTTAGATTAAAATACATATTAAGATGTTTTTTTGATAAGTAATCTTTTGCTCATTTTTGGAGGCGCCGCCGAATATATAGCTAAAATCGTGCTTTTTTTAGGGTTTCGTTGGTAAAACCAAAAAAAGTAATCCTTATAGTTTCGTTCCTATATGCATATGCCTGTCTGTCACTCTGTCTGTCACTCTGTATGTGTACGGTTCCAATATTTAATTATTATTAATAAATAAATAATTATTATTTTAATCTAAATGTGCAATTTACTTTTTATATATTACTCTATTTAAGTTTTTATCTAACTCTTAATGTTCTATTTTGATTAAATTTTTAGTTAGAGATATATATTTCTAGCTATAGGAAAATAGAGATATATCTCTAACTGCAGAAGATAGAAGAGCGAGTTGTGCTTCATACTTGTTTTTAGTGTTCAGCCTTTGTGTCTAGAGAGATATATCAAAGTTTTTTCCCTGGAGTTATAGGAGATGAGATACGAGTATATCTTTCCTTTCTTCTTTAGCTTCCATTATTCTTCTTTAAGTTTTAACTTTCTTCTTTATCTTACTTCTTTCTTTTCCTTCATCTTTATCCTCCCTTATAGATTCTTCTTACAGCTTTCTCATATATCCAATATACATTTATATTTATATACCTGCAGTATGTCGCCATGACAGAGTAGTAACTCAAGACGAAAAATTAAAATTGGTTTAATTTTTTTTTTTAAAGAAAAGCTAATTCTTTGTAAAAAAAGATCTGCTTTCTTTTAAAAACTAATTCTTAAATTACTAAAAATTATATTTTAATCTTTTTGTTAGGGTTTCTTTTTGAAACCCTAATCCTAAAAGGTGATGTGTCTGTCCGTCTGTCACTCTTTGGTTCATATCTCCCGTTTAGGCTATTTTAAAAAGTTGAAATTTGAAATATTCACGTAACATTTTGAGGTACGCAAAGGAAAAAATAGAGAAAATTAACAAGTTATTGCGCACAAATGTGGCAAACTCAAAGTATCATTTTTTTTTAGCGAACTTTCGAACAAAATTAAGCTACTGCAATGGCTTCAAAATGTTTGTAATGCGAATTTTTGAAAATTTTATCCATGTTTTAATTTTCGATTGAGGTATCAAATGGGGTATATATGGGGTATATAATATATACAAACATGTGCTTTGTTAGAAAAACAAAGGAAAAAATAGAAGAGCTAAAGGAACGGCCCAAAATTGAGATTGTTAGTGTACAAAGTAGATTCATAAATATATATTAAAAAAGATGCTTATTATTTAGATTGTTACTCCCTTGGGGTTTTTTTTTTAAAATATAAATGACTTACTAAACAACTATTAAGACAAAGGGATGTTGAGTCCAATGTACTTTAAGACAAAGGAATATCACACTTTTTATAAGGGGAGTAAGTCTAAAGAAGAACATTCTGTACACCTTCTTTAGATTGTTACTCCCCTCTGTTTTTTTATAAGGGGAGTAACCTTCTAAAGAAGAACATTCTGTACACCTTCTTTAGATTGTTACTCCCCTCTGTTTTTTTATAAGGGGAGTATCAATCTAAAGAAGTACCTTAAAATATATAGCGATAAAATATAACAAATATGAAATTGAACAAACATATTAAAAATATATCTACACATAAAAAAACTAATAACAATTGAATGATAAAATTAGATTAAACAAATATATACATTTACATATATTTTAACTAGTAAAAGATAAAATATATTTCTTAAAAAAAGCAATAAACGAATGAAAAAAGAACAAATAAATAACAAACAAGTTAGAAGGTATTATATTCTTTTTACATTTTTCATGATAATTCAATAGTGTTTAGGTATTGTTCGTCGATAACGTAAAAACGATCTATTCAAAAAAATGTGTAATCGGTTAGAAATGGGGAGGGGGGAAAAACAACAATAAAGATAATAATACATTAAAAATGAAAAATATAATAAAACAACATTAAGTGAGAAACAGAAAGCGATATTAAATGTAAATATTATCTGGGTTATTTTATGATTATTTTTTATTTGTTTTCCTATTGTTTAGTTTTTTTTTATATTCATTTCCTTTGTCAAAACGAATTTAAAAAAAAAAATAATAATAAAAAAGAATACTAATAAATACAAAAAATAAAAAATTAACATTTTGAATAGAAATAAGAGAGAGAAAATTAAAATTATAAATCAATATAGTTGTATGTAACTATATTCGTGTACGTTACAATATATAATAAATAATATATTTAATAATAATAGGCGATATGAAGTAGAGGCGACGATTAGTTTCAAAATAGTTTTGTTCGAGAGAGGTTCATAGTGAATTTGTTTTTGTGACTTAAGTCAACTTATAAATTGGTGACTAATGTTTAATGCAGTTTGACACAGTCTAAAGTCTATTATCTGGCCTTTTTAAACAGCTTTGAATATATTCGTGACTATGAAATTGTAATGTATGTAAGACACTTTCTTAATATTCTTTGACACATCATCATTTAATGATATTTTTGTGATTAAAGAATAGTAATGTATGTAAGCATATCCCTTAAATATCTTTTTGACACATCATCATTTATTGAAATTCGTGACTAAAGAATAGTAATGTATGTAAGCAAATCCCTTAATATCTTTTTGACACATCATCATTTAATGATATTCGTGACTTAAGAATAGTAATTTATGTAAGCAAATCCCTTAATATCTTTTTGACACATCATCATGAAATGATATTCGTGACTTAAGAATAGTAATTTATGTAAGCAAATCCCTTAATATCTTTTTGACACATCATCATGAAATGATATTTGTGACTATGAAATTGTAATGTATGTAAGACACTTCCTTAATATTCTTTGACACATCATCATTTATTGAAATTCGTGACTAAACAATTGTAATGTATGTAAGCAAATCCCTTAAAATCTTTTTGACACATCATCATGTAATGATATTCGTGACTTAAGTCTAGTAATGTTTGTAAGCGAATCCCTAAACATCTTTGTGTCGCATGATGTGACGATAATCATGACTAAATTTAACAATATAGACACCACAGCTGTTGATTTTAATAATGATTGAAATGTAACTTATGTAAGCTACTAAGATCTTATAATTAAGTCAAACTTATTATTTATTTATATAGATATATGGTCATAATTAGCATATATTTCACCCGCATTCAAAACTCGAGCTATACTTGTTTATATAAAATTATACATGCCTGTAACAGTAGAGAAAATGATTACCTAAGCAGTAACTTTAACTTAAATTTTGCACAAAAGAGGCTGATGGCACAACTAGTGGAGGAAACTCTATCAAAATTGTTCTAAGGGGGAATTTATATATAATACACACAGATCAACTATGTACGATTTGTAATATGCAAGAAGTTGAAACGCTGGGTCACGTCATGCTACGGTGCCCTATATATAAGTCGCTCAGGGAGGCTCACTTACCTCTTAATTTTATCTCCGAGGAATGGTCAGAAAACACAAACCTAGCGTCCATATTAACCCCAATTACTCGTAAACAGGCAGTTAGCATTTTTTATTTTATTGTTAATATTTTGAAAATAAGATCGTTTANAAATTAAAATTATAAATCAATATAGTTGTATGTAACTATATTCGTGTACGTTACAATATATAATAAATAATATATTTAATAATAATAGGCGATATGAAGTAGAGGCGACGATTAGTTTCAAAATAGTTTTGTTCGAGAGAGGTTCATAGTGAATTTGTTTTTGTGACTTAAGTCAACTTATAAATTGGTGACTAATGTTTAATGCAGTTTGACACAGTCTAAAGTCTATTATCTGGCCTTTTTAAACAGCTTTGAATATATTCGTGACTATGAAATTGTAATGTATGTAAGACACTTTCTTAATATTCTTTGACACATCATCATTTAATGATATTTTTGTGATTAAAGAATATCAATGTATGTAAGCATATCCCTTAAATATCTTTTTGACACATCATCATTTATTGAAATTCGTGACTAAAGAATAGTAATGTATGTAAGCAAATCCCTTAATATCTTTTTGACACATCATCATTTAATGATATTCGTGACTTAAGAATAGTAATTTATGTAAGCAAATCCCTTAATATCTTTTTGACACATCATCATGAAATGATATTTGTGACTATGAAATTGTAATGTATGTAAGACACTTCCTTAATATTCTTTGACACATCATCATTTATTGAAATTCGTGACTAAACAATTGTAATGTATGTAAGCAAATCCCTTAAAATCTTTTTGACACATCATCATGTAATGATATTCGTGACTTAAGTCTAGTAATGTTTGTAAGCGAATCCCTAAACATCTTTGTGTCGCATGATGTGACGATAATCATGACTAAATTTAACAATATAGACACCACAGCTGTTGATTTTAATAATGATTGAAATGTAACTTATGTAAGCTACTAAGATCTTATAATTAAGTCAAACTTATTATTTATTTATATAGATATATGGTCATAATTAGCATATATTTCACCCGCATTCAAAACTCGAGCTATACTTGTTTATATAAAATTATACATGCCTGTAACAGTAGAGAAAATGATTACCTAAGCAGTAACTTTAACTTAAATTTTGCACAAAAGAGGCTGATGGCACAACTAGTGGAGGAAACTCTATCAAAATTGTTCTAAGGGGGAATTTATATATAATACACACAGATCAACTATGTACGATTTGTAATATGCAAGAAGTTGAAACGCTGGGTCACGTCATGCTACGGTGCCCTATATATAAGTCGCTCAGGGAGGCTCACTTACCTCTTAATTTTATCTCCGAGGAATGGTCAGAAAACACAAACCTAGCGTCCATATTAACCCCAATTACTCGTAAACAGGCAGTTAGCATTTTTTATTTTATTGTTAATATTTTGAAAATAAGATCGTTTATAAATAATGAATAATAATAATATTAATAATACAAATAGTTAAATAATAGGTAAATATAATTTAAAAATAAATAAATAAATATATGAAATGGTGATTACTTTATTGATTTATAATTTATATGTA
>KZ652317.1:41697-56677 GCA_001010745.2 Gerris buenoi
CTCTAACCATCTCTATCCACCTCTAACCACCTCTAACCATCTCCAACCATCTCCAATTACCTCGAACCACCTCTAACCACCTCTAACCATCTCTATCCACCTCTAACCATCTCCAACCACATCAAACCACCTCTAACCATCTCCAACCACCTCTAACCATCTCTATCCACCTCTAACCACCTCAACCGTCTCTAACCACCTCAAACCATCTCCAGCCACCTCTAACCACCTCCAACCACCTCTAACCATCTCCAACCACCTCGAACTACCTCTAACCATCTCCAGCCACCTCGAACCACCTCTAGCCATCTCCAAACACCTCTACATCTCTAACTATCTCCAACCACCTCTAATCATTTCGAACCACCTCAAACCATCTCGAACCACCTCTAACCACATCCAACCACCTCCAACCACCTCTAACCACTTTGAACCACCTCTAATCACCTCGAACCACCTCTAACCACCTTCAACCCCTTCAACTAGCTTAAACCACCTTCAATCACCTTTAACCATTTTTATTTATTTTTTTTATTTTTTTATTTTTTTAATTGTGGATTTTCCTTTTTGATAAAGTATGTTTTTTTTTTGTAAAAGTTATTATTTACCATGACCTCTATCTACTGGTAGTTCAAATGTTCCAAAAAAAATGATTAAATCTATTAAAATCTAGATTTAACTACGATTGCAGTTACAAAAGCAGCTATAACCCATGAGAGTTACTGTTAGTAGGCTGCAAGCAAAATCATCTATATCCTTCTTTACACTACACATTTCACATTTCTATCTTCTTTTTAACAGAAAAAAATATGATATAAGAGAATAAAGTAAACGAAAATATTATAGTGGCTACACTGAATAAATAATAGTTTAAATAGTTAAAATAATAGTTTATAACTGCCTCGTTTATTGGATATAACTGCTTTTGCTGCAGCACACCAATCATAAAAAAAAATTAGCTTTAATCATAAAAACTGTGACAAAACTAGTTATGTGATTATTTCTTTTGTTAATTTAAAAGAAAATAATAGCCTGAGATTATAGGGCTTTTGTCCACTAAATGAATTATTAGTTATAGATTTAAAAAAAAATAACCTAAACACAATTTAGTGAATTGCTAGACGTTTTTCGTGCTTTGGATGTGTGTGTGTGTGGATAGTACAGTACAGAGAAATCAACTGGCTAACAAGTAAACAAGCCAACGAGTAATCTAATAAAGAAGTCACCTAACTAAAAAGTAAACAAGCCAACAAGTTAAACAGTAAAGAAGCTAGCTAACAAGTAAACAATTCAACAATTAAACTAATAAATTTCAGCTAGCTAACAAGTAAAGAAGCCAACGAGTCAACTGATTAAGAAGTCAAAGTCAACAAGCTAAGAAGTAAACAAGCCAACGAGTAAACTAATAAAGAAGTCAAAGTCAACAAGCTAAGAAGTAAACAAGCCAACGAGTAAACTAATAAAGAAGTCAAAGTCAACACGCTAAGAAGTAAAGTTTTTTTAATAAACCTTTTCTTTTTTATTCTTTTTTAAATCGGTCTAGTATGTTTAGATTTCATGCGTTCACACAGCTACGGACTACAGGCATCAGATTTATTTTATTTTTATTTTTTTTAAACCTTTTTTTGACTCCGGAGACCTGCGAACGTGCGTAAATCACACAAAATCTAATTTTTACGCTATCACAATACTTTCTTTCCATCTCTAAATACTACTTATAATGAGAAAGTAAATAGTTAATAATATCCAATGCATACTTTTGGACTGATATTTTTTATTACTTAGAATATTTTTGCCGGTATTTACTCTTAGAAATCCCTAATATGATAATTCGATTTCAATACAGGATGTATTGTGACCGTTGAAAAATTTATAATTTAAAAAAATTATAGATGTAAACAAACCCTTTTTCAAAATATAAACACTCTTTTATCAAATTTGTATGATAATATGAATAAACAAAAGAAAAAAAAACACAATAGAGTATAGAGTAAAGAAAGCTAGTTGGAGGTGAAACTAGAGAATGATTTTTCTCCGCTTCAAGTCATGGAGAAAATGAAATTCTATATGTATATAAAACAACTAAAAGAGTAAGGAATAGAGATGGAGGGAGAATTCTTGCAGGGATAGTGTATCATAGTTTGCTTTCTCCAAACCTTTTATACCTCTCTCTTGTATCCAGCTTTTATATCCTATAGCGAAAAAGTTTCTCTTCGCCATTTTTCAAAAAGACTAGTTGGTATCTATCCGGTATTTAGGGATAGTCATTTATATAATCGAATTGTGTCCTTACGACGGTGATGACTCACCTCGAAATAATTTGATATTGCTAAGCTAAGGCAATTATATTTATTCCAATAAAAATTAAATGTTTGTTTTGATTTGTTGGTCTTCAAATAGATTTAATAAACAGATATAATTAACTTATCTAAAGTAATTTTCTTAACTTTACTTTGTTTAAATATAAAATTAAGTTATTTGCCACGGGCTTAACGGCTTTTTTTTAAAAATAAACGTTGAATATGAAGAGTAAAAAGTAAATATAAATTGCACTATAGCCACCAAAATTAGAACCATGAAATTTTGGAATAAGTAACCAATGTTTTATCAATTAACCAACACATTAATTAATCACTCAATCAATTATCCAACATTTTAATAAATTAACACCTCAATAAATCAACACCGAAATGAATTTATCAAAACTTCAACCAATTATGTAACACCCCAATCAATCATTCAACTCCTCAATCAATCACCCTACACCTTAATCGATGAACACCTCAATCTATCATCACCTTAATCGATATCAACTCCTCAATAAATTATTTAACTCCTCAATCAATTATTCAACACTTCAATCAATTAATTAGTCAAAACCCTAATCAATTTATCAACTCCTCAATCAGATATTCAACACCTCAATCAATTAATCATCACCTCAATCAATCAATTAGTCAAAACCCTAATCAATTTATCAACACCTAAATCAATTATTAAACACCTCAAACCTCAATCGACCAATCAACACTTCAATGCTCTCATCAACAATTTCCGATACGAAGGACTCCCCACTATATCTTGTCCATGTCCACGGTATAATTTGATAGATATTTCTTATTACAGGGCGTTTTCGTCTTGACTAGTATTAGTATTATCCTAAGTATTTCCCATAAATAATAAAAATAGTAGTGGGCAGAGCTCCTATTCCCCCCTCTTAGTTATCGAATTTTGAAAAATCACTTCATAGTAGACATTAAGAGTATTACAGAGAATACTATAACAAGTAGGATGTTTATTGTATTTCTTCAGCTGTTCATGAGGAGTAATGATAAATTTATATAACCTTAAATTAAAATGGCCGAAAAAATGAAGTGATAATTAATTGAGTAAAAAGGCCTGTGAAGCTTACTGGTTAAGCTGAGATTTGCTAGGAGATCGGAGATCGGTGACGTTATCTATTGGAGGATGACGTCACTAAAACGTTGACAGTATATAAGCTAAATGACGTTGCTTTCCTAGGAAGATTTGACAGCGACAACGTCACCAGAGAACGTCAAACTTCGGTGACGCCTTTAGTATAGTCGTCATAGCAGCGAAATCTCGTAGTTTAGCGACTTTGTTATGAAAGCGTTGCAAATTTTATGCAATAAAATTAGTGGAAACGTGTATGGACGTATGGACCAGCAAATAGGAAGAAATATTGATTGATTTTGTAATAAAATCAATTGTTGCTTCGGTTTTTCACATTAAATTTATTTATTATTCAACATTTTCTTAAAATTTACCATAAAAATAATTCCTCTTTGGTGGGGAATTAAACAGGACCTCTCATCCTTTTAAAAACTAACATTAACATTTCTGAAATTAAATTTTACCTGGAAAAACGACTTATATTGTTAGCAAAAACTTATATTGTTAGATTCGTATTAAAAAGAAGGCTACATTTGCCTGGTTGTTTTCGTTGTTACATTTTAAATCTTATTATTGAAAAAAAAAAAATTTACAATATTAGAATCCCCCAACATGGTAAAAGTATAGGTATTTAAATTCCTCTTATACCCAAAACTGCTTCAAAAATGGACACAACAATTACCACATTTCCTTGAAAGTATTCAAAACTTTTTGGTTTCAAACTAATAGTGTTTCCAAAACAATTTTGAAAACTATAAACTCCCAGACTAGTTATATTTAAGTCAGGTCATGAGCAGAGATGATATTATAATCTATGTTCTTTGGTCATCATACCGGGAGTAGCCCGTTTCGGCACCCGCTATTGTTATGAAAGGATTAAAGTCCTGGTACTTTTGGGCACCAGATTCTTGCAAAATCATGGGTCGTTTCGGCATTGAAAATGTTTACTTATTGAATATATTTATTTATTATTATTTTCTATATCTTGTCACAATCTTTATCTAATTTAATACATTGTCTAGTTCATTTCATACACTATACCTTTTAGACTTACAAATTATGTCGAATACTATTGTTAAAGTTACTCCTAAACGCGGTTCCGCAATAATAATTAATTATTACAGATATATTAAAAGTAAAACGCTAAAAAATGGTGATGTTGTAAAAAGGATACTTGTGCGGTTACTTTAAATTCTGACGCTTCTATTACAAATATAACTAGGCATCCTGCACATGAGGACTACCACAAGCCTATAACTGAAAAAGAAAAGGAATTAGAAGAAATTCGTGCCAACGTAAAAAATAAAGTGGTTGAAGATTTGTAATAACAATAACGGAATATTTATTTTTCTAGAATTTATGTGTGGGTCGTTGAAGGGTATAGAAATAAATTATACGCAGAGCATCATTCTTTCGAAATCTGGCTATATTTCGCCCCACTCCGGGGCATATTCATGCCTAAAAACATCGAAAAAACCTAGATATTTATGGAGTATATATTAAAATACTGATTTAATATATACTCCATAAATATCTAGGTTTTTAGGTATGAATATGCCCCGGAGTGGGGCGAAATATAGCCAGATTTCGAAAGAATGATGCTCTGCGTATAATTTATTTCTATACCCTTCAACGACCCACACATAAATACTAGAAGATTAATAGAAGGGACAAACTAAACTACTCTGTATGGCTAAATATATACGTTTTTAATTTAAATAAGTACGTATAATTTGTTTTTAATTTNTTTTTACTTTCTCATATAAAGAGAAAGTATTGTGATGGCGCGAAAATTCGATTTTGAGATTTTGATGGATTTACACGTTTTGAGGTCCCCTGAGTCCAAAAAAGTGGTTTTTAAAAAATGTCTGTCCGTCGTCTGTCTGTCTGTCTGTGGTCTGTGCAGACGCCTGGAGCCAAAACTATCAGGCCGATTTTGACGAAATTTGGCATACATGTTCAGAAAAATCATACCCCGAGGGAAATCGAGAAATGAATTTTAGCCCCAAATTTGGGGGTGCTACCCCCCAAAAACTCTGAAAAAAAAGACGAAAAAACCGTTCTTGAAAACGGTCCCGACGATATTGATTAAAAAATTCTCAAATGTAGTCCATTTAAATACGAATCTAATGATATAAGCTGTTTTCCCAGGAAAAACCTAGTTCCGGAGAAAATGGCTTAAAACGCGGATGGAGAGAGCCCGGGTTCGATTCCCCGACCGGGGGAAGTTATTTTTATGATATTTTTGATGAAATTTCCAATAGTAATTTAATGTACATATATGAGAAAGTTTGTCTGAGTTGACTCTGACCGATTTTTTCATAACAGTTTCAATACAAAAACAAAATTATTTGTTATGCTCACATGCACCACCTCCAATAACATGCTTAAACTCAATTCTGATATCAATTCAATACCCACTTCCATGCTATTTTTTTTTCAAAAAAGTTTCAATACAAAACCAAAAAATTATACTGTTATGCTCACATGCACCATAATTGTCCATAATAACATTCTAAAAGATGATTAGCTTAAAAAAATTTTAAGCTAATCATTAGAGCTTTTAAAAAATTTGGTCGCAATCAGCCCGGATTATCGGAGTTTTTACAATGCCAATAACTCAAAAACGTTTTAAAATCAACAATTCCATGAGGATTTTGAATACCAAAACCGTTTTCAAAACGGTCTTTGAAAACTCATGGAAACTTATAATAAAAAACTCTTATCTCCAAATAAACAACTTCTCGGTTCAAATACTTCGAGAGGAAAAACCATCTTGACTTTGTTTCACTAGTAAATAAAAACGCTCGACTAACTTTTCAACTACATAGTCTTTTTATTTATTTGTAAGTTATTTTATCTTTTTGAAACAGAGTATTTTAGTTGCAAAGGATTTGTTGATGTGAAATCTTAAGTTTCTTTGGATCCTGTTGCTTATTGTCAAACTGAGGTACCATTCTTTGTTTTGTTCCATCAAACATCAAAAGACCATGTCCTTGGTCCTTTCTTTGCTTTCTTCTTTCTTCCTTATCCTTTTATTTCTTTCTTTTTTAGGGTTTTAAAGATAGATTTTTTTTTCTTCTTCATCTTACTTCTTTTGTTCTTTATGTCAAAAGAAACCTAAAAGAAAATTTTGTTGAGGGAGTTCTTTATATCTTCATGAAGTCCTTCGGTTTTTTTTTATCTTTAAGAAAAAAAAGAGGTGGGGGTATTGTTTGTCGTTCTTTTTCTTGTAGTCTCGTTTCAAAGTTTTTTTTTTTTCGTATTTTCTCTTCATATTCTCTGTCAGATCTTATTTCTTTAATGCTAAGGTATAATATTTCTTAATTCTTCATTTTTTTTATTATTAAAATCTTTTCTGATGTTTTATTTAAAGATAAAACAAGCCGGAGTGTTTCGCTGCGGAATAGATTAAATTTAATTAATAGTTTATGAAAGGTTACTTTTAACTTTGTTTTCTTTATATTTATAATCATTTTTGTATACAATTTTCATCAAAGGTATTTTTTTTTTTTGTTTTTGATATCAGGGAACATTTTTGGTCCCGTTTCTGTCTGTCCGTCGCAACATTTTTGCGAACTAATATATCTTAAAAATTACCATTCCGATTTAATGAAATTTGGATGGTGCGTCAAAAATAGCCCATTGCCCACATTAATTTTAACCTTCTTCTTCTGCGCCCATTTCTTCCCTCTGCATGACCATAAAATTGTTTTTATTAACAGTAATCAACCAACTTTGAAGAAATGCATATGATTTGTTAAAAGTAGCCCACAGATAGTCCTATATTAATTTTAACCGTCTGCATAAATGTAATACTGTTTAAAAATAAGTGTGACCCCACTGGGAATTTAATTAGTTACAAATCTAATCAGACCATTCGTTCAATTATGGGACGCGAGGAAGCTATGTGCCAACCAAATTGGTAGAATATTAGGTCATCAGTTTTCGCACGAACTCTGCTACCTAGCGTTCCTGTATACACTGTGTGTAAATATGAAAATTCGTATTGTACCCCAAAACACGAGGAAACAAATTATGTATCTTTTTTGTAAAAAAAAAAAAAATCCTAAATGTACTCCATTTTAATATTAATCTAACTGTCAAAGTTGTGTTCCCGGGAAAAGTCCATTTCGTAAAAAATAGCTTTAAACGGGGACCATGAGAGATCGGGTTCTATTCCCCGCTGGGGAGAAGTTATTTTCATGATATATATTTGATATAGGTTATTTGATTATTCAAACCAATAGCTTAAAGCTTAAATTTGGTGATATCAGATGTCAGATGGTGCTAGAAGAGTAAAGCGAGAGAAAAAACGGCAATAATGTTATCAGTTATCAGAGACATCAAACTCACATGTATAAACAAAGATGCACTCTAAAATTAGCTTTTTAAAAGTTTGGTCCCTATCAGCCCGGATTATCGGAGTTTTACACTGCCCTAAGGATTTTCTACACCTAATTGACAAGAGACAGGAGACATATCTATTTATTGATATGATCCATATTATTATTATTTAAATTTAGTAACATTATTATTATGATTGAAAATATCTTGTCTTCTATCTCCTGTGCCCTGTCTTTTCGTTGTGAAAGCCACCTTATATTATGAAAAGTGAAAAAAACAACAATAAAAAAACGCTTAAGGCTATAAAAGAATTCTAATGCATATATTTTTGCATGAGATTAAATGAAAGTGATGAAACGAAATGAAAGCGACTTTAATAGGTCTACAGTATAGGAGAAGATACGAGGAGTGGTTTCCAACCTGAAGGAGCCTATGGTGTAAGAACAGAAGAGAAAGTAAATCCAGAGAGAAAGAGATCTTAATAATAATAAACAAGTATGAAAAACTAAACAACACCGGGAGGTTAACCATGAGGAGAAAGTGGTTAGAAGTGGGGGAAATAGATGATTCCACGTCCCCACTCTTTCAACTACCTCCTTGTACCGCGTTGTTAAACTAACCTATAGAGAAAACCTTTTTTTATCACCGAAAGAGAAAGGTACTAAGAGGAGGTGAAAGAAACAAAAAAAACCAGCTAAAGTGAAAGGATAGTAGGAGATAGTTGGGAGAGAGAGAGTAGCGAGAATCAACTTCGAACTATTCTCCCTTTTAGTTCAATTCTTCGTCTTCACGAAGTTACTACCTTCCAAGTCTCTCGTACATCTCGTGTGTTCGTGAACCGAACCCCCCATACCCAAAAATCGTTCGTTTACCATTTTTAACGGGTTGCCCTCTTAAAAAAAGTAAACATTTTAAAAAAACCGAATTTTTCAAAAAACGTGAAGTTTCAATATTCAAAATTTGTTTGGTTGATACTTTATTTATTTGTTTTATTTATTAAAAACGTGAATTAATTTTAAATTTAATTATTATTGTAATAATATGTTATTTAATAATTAAATTAAAATTCGTAATTATAAATTTGTTAATGGTGTTTTTCTTTTGTAATTAAAGCGTGTTATTTAAAGAACTTTTATTTTGTTATTAATATATCGAAGTTATTGTGCGTTTGATCAGATCGGAATATAAATTGCTTGGATATTAAGTTAGTATGTTAACTTAAAAAAAATTGATAATATATTTTATCGATTTAAGATTATAATGTAAGTGAATTAGTGTTTTATATATTAGTTATTTATATATTTTTTTAAAATTTATATGAATCAAAAAAATATTAAATTTAATGTTATTGATTGATATAAAAAAAAGTATTTTTATAACTATTGTTATTACTAAGTATATTAATTCAAAATTGTTACCGAAATATAGTGCTTTGTGGTTACGGAGATATTATTGTTTAGTATAGTTACTGAGATATTCTTAGTTATCTATATAGTTAAGAAAATATTAATATTTCTCTGCGGTTACTGAGATACTAGTGTTAGTAGTTAGTGTTAGTTATTACTATACTAGTTACTATAATAATTCAGTATTGTGTTTTGTGGTTAAGAAGATGTTATTACTGTGTTATAGTTACTTAATATTAATTAATTAGTTTCTCTGGTTACTAAAATATTAGCAATTCCTTGTGGTTACTGAGATATTATTGTAGTGTACTAAAATACTAAATACTATGAATAATTGATATAAATAATAAATTATTTATAGTATTTAGTATTTTGTGGTTACAGAGGTGTTATTAGTTTGTTCTTGTTACTGACATATACTTATTATTTACGTATTAGTTATCTCTATTTGCCAAAATATTAATAATCCCCCGTGGTTACTGAGGTATCATTAGTGTACTGTAATTATTAGTATAGTAACTGAATTATTTGTATTCAATATAGAGTTTTGCGGTTAAGGTTAAGGAGATTTGTTCGTAGCTATACTTACTGGATATTAATAATCATCTATAGTTAATAAAATATTATTTATTTTCTGGAGCTACTGACAAATTATTATTTTCATATATTTATCAACAAAATGATAATAGTAAATTTACTGCATTTACAGAAATATCATTAGTTTTCAGTGATTACTAATATCATATATATTTGTTATAAATTAGTATTGAAATTTAAGTTTTCCCTATTACTAGTTGCTAAAATATTGCTAGTACGTCATAGGTAGGTACTGAAATATTGCTACTTCATTGTTGTCTCTGTCATTGTTATATTGCTATTGCTAGTTCACTGTAGACTCTGGTACTAAAATATTGCCAGTTCACTATAGACTCTTTAATGTTATGTTGCTAGTTCACTATACAGGTAGGTACTGAAATATTGCTACTTCATTGTTGTCTCTGTCATTGTTATATTGCTATTGCTAGTTCACTGTAGACTCTGGTACTGAAATATTGCCAGTTCACTATAGACTCTTTAATGTTATATTGCTAGTTCACTATACAGGTAGGTACTGAAATATTGGTACTTCATTGTTGTCTCTGTCTTTGTTATATTGCTATTGCTAGTTCACTGTAGACTCTGGTACTAAAATATTGCCAGTTCACTATAGACTCTTTAATGTTATGTTGCTAGTTAACTATACAGGTAGGTACTGAAATATTGCTACTTCATTGTTGTCTCTGTCTTTGTTATATTGCTATTGCTAGTTCACTGTAGACTCTGGTACTAAAATATTGCCAGTTCACTGTAGACTCTTTACGTTGCTAGTTCACTATATTATATTAAACTATAGTTAAATTTCCACTAATTAACTTAGTTAAGTTGTCACTAATTAAATCAGTTTTATACTACAGTATGCGTATCTAAAGTTTTGACTTTTGACACTCAGATTGGCCAACCTAAATGAGGAAAAAAATAAAGCCTCTAGGTCTGTGTGACCAGTGGGGCCAGTGATATTTTTGTTTGCCTAGTTGGCTCGACCTTGTAGAATTCAAAATCCTGACCTCTCATTGGCTCCTCACCCCAATTTTTCGGATTTTCCCGCGATGTCAAAAGTCAAAACTTTAGATAATCTTACTGTAGATACATGTTACTGAGATATGTTGTTTATTTACTGACAAGAATTATTATTTCTATCTTATCTTAAGTAAATAAATAAACTTTTTTCCATTTTTATATTAGACAACGATGCAGTGATACTAAAAATAATTTTTAAGTTCATAAATTTATTTAAGATTTATTATTAGGCTACACATTTATTTTTCATTAAATTCTCTTTACACACGCTTCTTGCCATGAAACTTAAGGAAACAAATCTCGTAGAGCATCCAATTCTGCGCCGAATGAGACCTGCTGTGCTGAACATAATTCTGATTTGAAATTCTTCAAGAATTATCGTTGATGAAGGTCATCCAAATGAATTAACTAAATGAAGAAACAGGGACATAAAAATTTGAAATGTTTCTAAAAATTAGGGTATTGTCATATAGAGCTAGGATTGGTCTCATTGATATAAAATTTAGTGCTCTATATATGCTTTAAAGGTATTTTTATAGTGCAAAATATGCTTTAAAGGTATTTTTATAGTGCAAAATATGCTTTAAAGGTATTTTTATAGTAAGAGGCTTGTTTTTTTTTATAGTGTAACCTCTTTTTAAGGTTTTTTTTTTTTTTTAATTTTAATTTTGAATGATTGTAAACAAAAACGATGATTTTTATTGTTTTTAGTGAATATCTCGAAAACGAAGCTGTTCCGGCATTATGTTCATTGGAACTTTTTTGTTCAGCGTCAAATTTTCCACAAATTTCCCCATGTTATAAGATAAGTTTCGCTTGGGGACACCCGATATATAACAGATTATAGTATTGATTAAAAAGATACCTCCTTTAATTTATTATTTAACAAAGAATAATTATGATAAAATTGATTATGATAATTGTAGTGAATAAAAGGATAAAGTGAATGTTCTGCAATGGAAAGGATATAGAGAAAGAGAAAGCTGCAAAAAGGATGTACAGACAGACTGAGTGAAAGGATGTATACAGACAGACAGTGAAAGTAACCTCATATATTAATCTATTCCTTTCTGAATAATTTTCAACTTTTTTTTTTTTTTTTTCAAAGAGCAAGGTCGTTGCCTTTATGTTAAACATATAATTTTATACTCAAATTAATAAAAAGATTACCCAAATCATTTCATATATTTAAAACTTGATTTTTTTTTTAAAATGTTCTTATCGGGTTTTAAGTTATTATAGGGGGGTTTTATTGTTTTTTTTTGACTGACTTAAAAGCTTTAGAAATCCCTGAACATTACGTGATATTTCTAGAATGATTGGCATCTTGTTTCTAGAAGCGTTCGTGTACTTTTAAGAAACCATGTGTACTTATAATAAACCATTTTAATAAACCAGTTGTAAATAATATGTTCATAATATTATTATATACACGTTTAAAGATGATACATTAAAATACAATTAAATAAAAGAACATTTAGTTTAATACTTAAATATTTTAAACGAGGAAGAAAAAACAAAAAAAACTCAGCTGATCACACAATCCTGTTAAAATTTGAATGATATGTCACAAGTAATAGCTAATTAGTTTAACTTAGATGCATTGTTTTGCACTTAATATGAGTTATTATTATTACTAACAGATTTTAAACATTAAAACCCGTCTTTTACCGTTAACTTATGGCTTTACACGTAAATTTAACTCTAAAGATGCGTCCACACTATGCAGATCGGCATCATTCGGCTTGTGCCGATCGGCAAAGCCGAATTAGTCTGGACGTGCCGGTCGGATTTGCCGACGTGCCGACAGCCGAACCGAATTTTATAGTGTGTGCCGATCGGCTTCAGTCGACAGAGAGTTTTCATAATGTGAGGTTCGCAGACTATTTTCTACTACCCTGGGTGTACTCGTGAGATAGTTCGGTACCGATCTGGGCGTCCACACTACTAAAGTAATGTAGATGTCATGCCGACCCGAACGTACTGTGTCGACCGGCACAGGCCGATCGGCCTCATTCGGCATAGTGTGGACGCGCCTTAACAGCTGATAATTTACTAAAATAAATCTTTAGTACACAACAAATTGGTTACTTTAGATTACTTAAAAAATAAAACTTGTTATATTTATGGTTTACAAATAATAATAGATATACATTTAGCCTCATTAATTAAATATTTATATTAAAAATAAATAGGCAACATTTTAAACGCGTTAATTCATAAAGATATTTTTTATTAATACTTATAAAGTACAAAATAATTAATCTTGCATAAAAATTGACAATTATATTTAACGAAATAGCGCTTTCGAGATTTCGTGGAAATTGTATTGTTTTTTATTTAGAATATAACACAAAATTTGTGTGTTTCCGACAGTTAATTGATATTTTTCCTTGTGAGCAGACCAATCTTTTGCTCATATGTGCCCTTTAATTTTTCTATTTACATTGAAAACTTAATTGAAAAACAATTACTAACAACAATAAAACAAAATAATTCTACCAGTAGCTCTCGAACCCGAATCTTTACAATGAAAAGTAGAAGTATTATAAGTTATACATTTTCATAAAAATGTTAATCAATATCTGCTACCGAATTAGTGAAAACTTCGTTAAATTTTATCCAGCATGTGATGAAGGTCATTCAAATGAAGAAACAGGGACATAAAAATTTGAAATGTTTCTAAAAATTAGGGTATTGTCGTATAGAGCTAAGATTGGTCTCATTCGATATACTTTGTTATATTGCTATTGCTAGTTCACTGTAGACTCTGGTACTGAAATATTGCCAGTTCACTGTAGACTCTTTAATGTTATATTGCTAGTTCACTATACAGGTAGGTACTGAAATATTGCCAGTTCACTATAGACTATATTAATTCAAAATTGTTACCGAAATATAGTGCTTTGTGGTTACGGAGATATTATTGTTTAATATAGTTACTGAGATATTCTTAGTTATCTATATAGTTAAGAAAATATTAATATTTCTCTGCGGTTACTGAGATACTAGTGTTAGTAGTTAGTGTTAGTTATTACTATACTAGTTACTATAATAATTCAGTATTGTGTTTTGTGGTTAAGAAGATGTTATTACTGTGTTATAGTTACTTAATATTAATTAATTAGTTTCTCTGGTTACTAAAATATTAGCAATTCCTTGTGGTTACTGAGATATTATTGTAGTGTACTAAAATACTAAATACTATGAATAATTGATATAAATAATAAATTATTTATAGTATTTAGTATTTTGTGGTTACAGAGGTGTTATTAGTTTGTTCTTGTTACTGACATATACTTATTATTTACGTATTAGTTATCTCTATTTGCCAAAATATTAATAATCCCCCGTGGTTACTGAGGTATCATTAGTGTACTGTAATTATTAGTATAGTAACTGAATTATTTGTATTCAATATAGAGTTTTGCGGTTAAGGTTAAGGAGATTTGTTCGTAGCTATACTTACTGGATATTAATAATCATCTATAGTTAATAAAATATTATTTATTTTCTGGAGCTACTGACAAATTATTATTTTCATATATTTATCAACAAAATGATAATAGTAAATTTACTGCATTTACAGAAATATCATTAGTTTTCAGTGATTACTAATATCATATATATTTGTTATAAATTAGTATTGAAATATCTATTAAATTTAAGTTTTCCCTATTACTAGTTGCTAAAATATTGCTAGTACGTCATATTACATGTTATATGAAATATTGCTAGTTCACTATAGTTACTGAAATATTGCCAGTTCACTGTACACACTATCACTGATATATTGCTAGTTCACTATACAGGTAGGTACTGAAATATTGCTACTTCATTGTTGTCTCTGTCATTGTTATATTGCTATTGCTAGTTCACTGTAGACTCTGGTACTGAAATATTGCCAGTTCACTATAGACTCTTTAATGTTATATTGCTAGTTCACTATACAGGTAGGTACTGAAATATTGGTACTTCATTGTTGTCTCTGTCTTTGTTATATTGCTATTGCTAGTTCACTGTAGACTCTGGTACTAAAATATTGCCAGTTCACTATAGACTCTTTAATGTTATGTTGCTAGTTCACTATACAGGTAGGTACTGAAATATTGCTACTTCATTGTTGTCTCTGTCTTTGTTATATTGCTATTGCTAGTTCACTGTAGACTCTGGTACTAAAATATTGCCAGTTCACT
>KZ652317.1:76267-87677 GCA_001010745.2 Gerris buenoi
TATATATTTTTTCTTTTAAAGTTGTCTTTAGGGGTATTGTTAATATAAAAAAGCTAAACCATTTTGCTTTGCTATTTTATTTTGGCAATATTTCGTCTACAATTTGAGACATTTTCAAACCTTAGAGTCATGAATCAGACATCACTGATTGATCATGACTCACAGCCCTAATTAAATAATTTAGTTTTTTGAATTTATGTGACATGTTACTGCATAGTAATTAAATGACAGATGAAGGTTTGAAAATGTCTCAAATTGTAGACGAAATATTGCCAAAATAAAATAGCAAAGCAAAATGGTTTAGCTTTTTTATATTAACAATACCCCTAAAGACAACTTTAAAAGAAAAAATATATAGTTAATTTAAAGGGGACATCACTTTGGAAAAAATAATTAGTCCAGTTTTTTCCGTTTCTCAGTTTTCGTATTTACATTTAATTATTATTGGACATTTCATCAAAAAGTATCATAAAAATAACTTCTCGCCGGCGGGAAATCGAACCCGGCCTATCTCCGTCTGCGTTTAAAGATATTTTCTCAGGAACTAGATTTTTCCCGGGAAAACGGCTTATATCGTTGGATTCCTATTTAAATGGACTACATTTTAGAATTTTTTTAATCAAAACCCGTTTTCGAGAAATATTTTTATTTCACTTATTTTCAGAGTTTTTGGGGGTAGCGCCACCAAATTCAGAGCTAAAATTAATTTCTCAATGTCGCCTCGGGGTATGATTCTTCTTAACATGTATGCCAAATTTTGTCAAAATCGGTCCAGTAGTTTAGGCTCTAGGCGTCTACACAGACGACAGACAGACATTTTTTAAATAACACCTTTTTGGACTCAGGGGACCTCGTGTAAATCCATTAAAATCTTAAAATCGAATTTTGCGCTTCACAATATATTGTTTATACAATACACAATACTTTCTCTTTATATGTGAAAGTAAATAACAGTATAGTTTGTTGTTACTGTACAGTCCGTATGAGCATGCACTATTAACAGTCAGAATGATATAAAAATTCCGGTAATCCGGTAAATTCTCCGACTCCTGACTTTGCACGCGCAATCAGTTGCCTGCTTCCCCTATGGCCATCTTGCTTTAACTACTCAGATTTCTTGTTCTTATTTTCTAAATCTGAACCTTATTCGGAACCAGCGTGCCCTGTGGTAACCCGTGACTGACTGGGGTCTGACGAAGACAAGGTGAATGAGTTGGACCGAGACTGGACCATGACCAGACCCCAGACCTGACCGTGACCGTATAGGTGTGAATCCACCTTTAGGTATTATCTTAATTAGGATGCGATCTCACAAACTCTTGCTTAAAGATAACTGGCGTATTCGCAGTATCAAAGATCAAAGGGTTAAGTAACTATCCATTACTAGGGCGGCCTTTCTACGATCCTGTTTAGGGGCGGCACATTAGACTGACTGAGTGGGCGGCATCAGCCACCTGATCAGTGTGGCTGCCAAAGGCGACTACCTGGCCCACCTTTGCGTAACGCCAGCGCTGATACATGTTCACCATGCATATTCCGTTTTACTTAGGCTTTAAAAGTTTGAATCGACCTTAATTAAATTTAAGTTAGCAACCGTTAAAGTATAATTATATGAGATTTTTAGTGAGATACGGTTTAAAGAAATTAGTTTTTACCAACTAGTGTCGTAAAATATATTTACATCATCAGGGTATATGGCTTTGAATTTACTGCCCTTACTCAACACTTCTACTCCACTAAACACAAATTTGATTTCTCGAATCCCATAGTCCTTGCCCAAGAACCAAATTTTTATAAAAGAAATGTCCTGGAAATGTATTATATATATAAAACTAATAACACTGTAAATTTTAGAACTGACACCAATAACCTTAGCATCTGCTATCATAACATAATATCAAATTTTTAATTTCTTATTTATCTCTGTTATTATGAAAAGACCAGACAAGATTTTTAACAGACAGTGTCAATTTATAAAACAGGTTTGTTTATAAATTAATAAGATAAAAAAAAAAAATTGTAAATTCAAAGCCATATACCCTGATGATGTAAATATATTTTACGACACTAGTTGGTAAAAACTAATTTCTTTAAACCGTATCTCACTAAAAATCTCATATAATCGACCTTAATGTTTTAATCTTTATGTTCAGGTGGTGCTGTCAGCATGTTCGTCATACTTTCAGAAGCTATTGATGGAGAACCCATGTAAACATCCAACTATCATTATGCCTCAAGACATTTGTTTCTCTGATCTCAAATTCATCATAGAGTTCGTCTACAGAGGTGAAATTGACGTGTCACAAGCAGAACTCCAGGTAACTACATATTACATTTTAATCGACCTAAATTAGCTCTATTTGATCAAACACATAAACAAAAACTCCTATTGATAGTAATTGTTATATACATTTAATCATAAATCATGCTTCTTGTCGTCGATATTCAAAGAAAAGTCCCTTTGCAGAATTGCAGCCCACTTTCTAAAACTAAAAAAAGTACTAAATAAGCAAGATCTCCTATTCTACAATTAATATAATATACAACAACTGATAAAACAAAGCGATTGCAACGCCTCACACGGCAACTCAATGAAATACGAAACAAACAGAAAAGCCTTAAAATTTAAACCGTTATCAACAGTCGAAATATGTTTTTTTTTTTTTTTTTTTTTTTTGTCTTAAACTACAGAATACGGTGCTCCTTCTGATAACGCACCACCTCAAATTATATGCCTTTGACAAAAAGTTTTCTGGACAAAGGAATACTCTCTAGTGATTTTTAATACAATTATTACTCACTCTTAACCGTTATCAGTATTCTTTATTTAATCTTTTATTTGTTTTATCTAGGGATTTATTTTTATCAGAAATTTCTTAAATCTTAATATTTTGTCTTAATCTTTAAGTTTTATTGAAAGAAATTTTTTATCAAACCGTTATTATATACCTGCGTTATCGTTAAAAAGTCCGTTGTCATTTGTTTTCTGGAGAAATTTGTATCAAAATATTATCTCTTATCTTATCTCTTACCCATGATTTATTTATTGATCTTTTATGTTTTTATCTACTAAAACTTTTATATTAAATTTCATACTCTATTCTCTTTGCAATGCAAAAGATGATTTCTGTCTCTCTGTAGCTTTTTTTTCTTTTAATTTTAAATTATACAAGATTAAGATTGACCAGAAAATGATAATGTTATCTAAGGTTTAATTCTAACAGCGGAGGAAAACTAAAAAAAATGGGAAGGGGGAGCCATTTAGAGCTGAGAATCTTTAAAATCCTGACCTCTCATTGGCTAATCACTCCATTATGGAATTTATATCTAATTTATTCCTTTTTATCCCTTAGTCTTTCTCTAAACCATAATTTTCCGTTTACTTACCAGAGTCTGAGACTGAGTCTGAAGACGAATACAATATGTCCGAGCAGACATACAAGGTAGAACTGGAAATAGTGACTGCAAACTGGATCGGCATACAAGTGTCCGCGGACATACAAGAAAGGATTTTAACTGATATAAAAGAAATTAATTTATCCGGGCAGATACATCACTTCCACATAATCACTTCCATTACAAGTGACTGGCAAAAAGGATGTGAGCAACACTGGCCAGGTTGGCCAATACAAAATGAATATAACAATAAACTAAACAAAGATTTGTTTAGAAATAAAAATTTCTAAACAAAGATTAGCTCACAGCAAAGGAAGATACTCTTTTTTTTAGATAAGATTTTATCAATCAGTTTTTTTTTGTTTTTTTTTTTTTAATCTTTAAGTTATGTTTTAATATTATTTTGTGTTTATTTGTTTTGTTTAGTCTTTGCTAAAGACGGCAGATCAGTTGAAGATAAAAGGACTGTGCGAAGTTCCAGAGAAGGAAAGCAGTCCTCCGCCACCTCCTGAAGTCATGACTCTGGGTTCACCGAGAAGACACAGGCACAGGCCTCATAAACGAAGACTTCACGAATCACTATCTCATATACCACAGCCTGATTACCAGGTAACTTAATTAAACCAACATTATGTTTGTATAAGTCGTGGACTTGATTTTAAAATGAAAGGTAAAACTACGCAATAGGTATTATAAATTATCCATATGATAATTACAGTCTGACCAATAAAAGAGCGAACTCTGACAGCGTGGGAAAATAAAAATGGGAGCCAATAGGAGCTAGTTATTTTGACGTCTAGAAGGTTGGGTCAACTAGACAAATAAACTGTCAATACGGGCGAGGAGTGTGGCCCTATAAGAATGATAGCCTAGTGACTTTATATTTTCTCTCACATGGGTTGGCCAACCTAGTGCCTTTTGCCCTTAATTATTTACCAACCATCACAATACTTGACTATGGATTGAATACTACAGTCTGAGCCGAACTAGAGTTAGTGCGTTGACAGTGCGGGAAAAACTAGCAAATGGGGTGGGGAGCCGATGAAAGCTCAAGATTTGCCCTCTGATAACTATATATAAGAAGGTAAATGGCTTTATTTTATCCCTCAGAGGTTGGCCAATCTGTGTGTCACTTGATTTCCCGTGCTGTAAACACACTAACTCTCGTTTGGCAAAGACTGTAATACAGCGGCCACGTGAAGTTTAGTGCAATACGTGACATTGGAATTGGGGGTGGTCGAGCTATTGTAGCACTCAGACAAAAGGGGGGAGGGGGATTTAATTTAAGAAAATAAGATTTAATTTATCAAGATGCTACTTTCATAATCGTTTTTGTAATGTAAACAGAAACAGTTTTTAAAAAAATCAAAGTAAATTATGGACATTTAGAAATAGGCGGTGCATATAGTACAGATTTACCTCTCACAATAAATAACACTGTAACATATAGTATCAAAGGAAATGACAGGGATTTACTTTGATACCATGTTAATGTGAACAGCTAATTTTTTTAATCTAAAGAGGCCAACGTATTTAGTAGCAAAAATCAACTAAAACCATGGTTATAATTATGGTTATTTTATTTATTGTTTAGATTGGTAATTGTATGGATGCGGCTACAAGTACTGAAGGAGATATAAAACTAGCTGATGAAACTAGTAGAGACGGTGAAGATATGATGGAAATATCACATTCGATGTCTCCTTCATCACATCATCATCCTGAACATGAACATGAACAGCAAGCAGACCATGAACCACAGGAGCATAAGGTAACATTTTTCTTGATTTTACCGATGTGTATGCAATGGAATAAAAAAAATAATTAAAAGAATGTCAAGACTGGTCATGATTATATGAATATGTCTCGGAGGGAAGCAAAATATTAGTCATTAGATGAGTTGACTTTTACGAATCATACCCTGAATGACCCACCAATAAAATAAGGAATTGAGTATACAATTAATGCAGAATTAAATCTATAAAGAATTGACAACTTCAAACAACTTATATTCATATCTTTTCTTTCACTATATTCTAGGTTCTTAACATGTTCACACATTTACTGTCTTAAAATATATTGATATCAATATAATACATCTAATAGTTGAAGTATGATGTCTATTTATTCAATTGTTATTATTGTTCAGTTTGAGAATGGTCGAAGCGCTGAAATGACCGATAGAGGAGTTGATGCAGCTCCGCTAGAACCATCGGATTTAGCAAGACAAGACGCCGAGACACATAGCAACCATGAATATAACGGTAAATTTATCTATCTATAATATTAAAAAAAGTTTTGTAAACAAATGAGTTCAGTGTGAGAAAGTTAAGAGATATCTAGAGGTAGTCCAGGGGGAAAAGGGGGAGCTTGAGAGTGATATATTAGAATGTCAGCAAGACAAGGAAATGATAGTAGTGCGCATACCCCCACTATATCAGCCGCTCTTCTACTTCCCTTCTCATTCTATAACTATGCACACACCTTGCTGAAAAAGATCGCTAAATCAGTCCTTCTCAGGACTTTCTCAACAGTCCTTTTCAGCACTTTCTGCAGCTAAAGCCGTGTCCATAGTGACATAGTGTGGACACGGCTTAACGTGATATTTTACAGCCTGTGTGTTTTTGTTATCATTGAAAAGAAACATGAGATCAATTTTAATGCTTCACTCTAGAGTGCCTCGACATGACAGCAGCTCCTTTTGGGGGTTGACAAACTAAGCGAGTAGGGGGCGGAGCCCCCTAGTAAGTATTAAAGAATTGATTTATATATTATTATTTGGACATGATTCATCATCTAAATTCCCCCCAAAATATTTTTGGTGAGGAACTTTCCAGCTTTGACAGCACAGTAAAATCAAAAAAGTCCAGTCATGCACCATGACTTAATGAGCGAATTTTCAAAGAAATCTGCGTATTATTGGCTTATGATAAAATAGGAAAATTTTTGTTTAGCATTTGGATGGGTGAAAAAAAAAAAAAAAAAATGGTACACACGGGTGCGGTTACAAAAGTCAAAATAGTTTTNAAAAAAAAATTGGTACACACGGGTGCGGGGTACAAAAGTCAAAATAGTATTTACCCTTCAAGATGCACATCGTTGGAAAGCTCTTTAAGAGTACAGTAATTGTTGTTGTTTACATTTTATCATATTTTAATTTAAAAGGGGGTAAAATGTAAAAAACATGTTTTTATGCTATTTTTGACCCTAAATGGTCAAAATTTGACCCCTAAATGAACTCCAAAAATTCTGGCCAGCGAACTCATCCTTTCTTTTGATATAATTGACATTTTAAAATTTATTTGAAATTTTTAAGTGTATCCTAAGAAGAAATATCGTCTGGAGTGACACATATATACATACATACATAAAAAAAGTGTAACATTTTAGGAATCGATTCAGAATGGTCTGAAACGGATTTCCATGAAACAAATTTTGAAGCCATTGCAATAGCTTAATTTTCTTCGAAAATTCGCTAAAATGGGGTTGAAGAACCAACGAGACGTCAGGATTTTGAATTCTAGAAGGTTAGACAAAATAGGCAAAGAAAAATGTAACTGGCAACACCCCTCCCTCATGCGTAGTAGCTCTATCTTTTTCCTCGTTGGTTGGCCCATTTGAGTGTCAAACATGTGTCATATTTTGGTTAATGTACAGTCTGTGCCAAACGAGAGTTAGTGCGTTGGCAGCACGGGGAAAACTAGCAAATGGGGTGGGGAGCCAATGAGAGCTTGAGATTTGCCCTCTGGAAAACCATATAAAAAGGTAAATGTAGTGGCTTTATTTTTCCCCTCAGGTTTTGGCCAATCTGTGTGTCACTCAATTTCCCGCACTGTCAACGCACTAACTCTCGCTTGGCATTGACTGTAAGAAGCTAGCTACTCTCTATTCTATCAATAGAATCGTGTTTTTAATTAAAGAGGTATTTCTAAATTCTAGTAACCAATACCATGTTCTGAGATCAAATGTAATTTATAATTCTATGTTTAGACGAAGGAGAACCAGTTAAAGTAAAATATGAAACACTGAGGACTATCGACCAATCTGAAACCTTGGGACATCTTGATGCATCGGTAAGTCTTAAAGTTAACAAACCTTATTTTTATATAACCTCATCACATTCCCATAGGGTGCTCTCAGCATTGCTGTATAAATGGGTAGCTACATAAGTGAAGTGTAGTTCACCAAGCCAATACTAAGGTTTATTTAGCCAATGGCGCTACACACCGACATATAGTTGTATAAGCCTTAGAATAATTATGTATTAATTATTGCCTAAGCTGTACTGATTGGGACCAAAGTTGGTCAGGATAACAAAATATTTACATTGTCAGATTTCCAATTAAATTAAAATAATTTAAAGGAAAAAAAACAAATAAACTCTTAAAAGATATATTTAAAAAAAAAAAAAAAATTTGTTCCAGCGTGAGAGTTCAGATGTTAAAGATGATCATAACTCAATGCAGACGATGATGATTACACCTGAACTTCTTGGACTACTACCTACTTCTCATGGAGGTAATCTATTCATCATTCATCATTTTGTATTAGCCTATAGAAGAACTCCTCAGACAACATTTTCTCTTAATACATAGTGATGCTGAATTGAAATTTCAAATTAATCTTGTTAAATTAATTTATTATTAAACAATTTGTTACAATAAAATTCTAAATTAGTGGTTGTTTATATGGACTGGCTTCAATTCCATTGAGGACCATCAAAAAGCAACTGTCTATAACTGTTATGTGTGTAACTATAACTGTCATAACTGTCTGTGGACAGTTACTACAACTGTGACTGTATAAAAAACTTTAAATCTTATCTCTTAGGCCAGAAGAGTCTGACTTGTCACACTTGTGTTGCTACAACCTTGCTCATTGGAGGCAAGACAGTTACATATCGTGTACCCAGCGAAATGGATCTCGTGGAAATGCTGTGATTTGTGCATAACAGTCTGAGGACAGAAATGTGTCGGGACATCTCCTAGGCTGGAGGACATTTTTTTCTTGCACCTGTCTTTACCTCCAGTCTGCACACTCCCATATGCTTTATAAGCCCTTGACAAAACAACAAAACCAACAGCAGGCAAAAAGGCTCCTGTGCACCTAGCCTTACTCTTGAACCAGAATTTGTCTACCTACTGTAGTACTTCCTTTAAATCTTAGTCCTTAGGTCATATTTTACATGGCCCTTCTCTACTCTATTAAAACAATCTAGTTTAAGAAATTTAGATTGCATTTTAAACGGAAGATTAATTTACTGAATGATTTGTTTAGATTCTGGAGGGAGTGGAAGCAGTGATATGTGCGAAGGATGCCCTAAGCAAAGTAAAAATTGGACAGCTGACGATATGGAAGCAGCATTAGATGCACTCAGGTAATTTGTAATAACTTTATTTTTGTTCAAAACAATACTATTCTAAATCTTAGAATAAAGTAGTGATACTACCCTCATCCAAATATAGATCGCAACACCCCTTGGAAGGCCTAGATCTGCCAAAGTGTAGATTATGGTATCTTTACTTCTTCACTTACACAGGTTGGCAATGATAATTTGTTGGCAATGATAATTCATCGCCATCAGTAATGAGCTACCATCTCCAATGAGCTCCTATCTTCCATAGCTTCCATGCTTTGGAAGCTGGAGACTCAGGTTCCATTCTTCATTTGCGTACAAGGGCCCCATTCTCTGTTTTCATCTAGCGTAGCGATATAATGTGTAGCTGCTAAAGTGAAGCGTCATCTGGTTGCGAATGCCTATTATATTATGATTACAGCTGGTTTAACAAAACACTAACCTCCTACCATCTATCACATTATTGTTATTTATCTTTGCAACATTGATTTTTTTCCAGAAACCAAGCTATGAGTTTGACAAAAGCCTCGTTACATTTCGGTATTCCATCTACAACACTATGGCAGAGAGCACATCGCCTCGGTATTGATACACCTAAGAAAGACGGACCGGCTAAATCTTGGACTGAAGACTCGCTTAATGTTGCTCTCGATGCTCTAAGATCAGGAACTATCTCCGCTAACAAAGCCAGCAAAGCATATGGTAATGATCTTGAAAATTTTTTGTCCATGCTGACTTTCAATCATGTCATTTTCAGTGCTGGTGGGTCGAAATGTGCTGGAGAAAGAATCAGTATCAGTGTAGGAGTTGAGACAGCGTCTCTAACCTGACTGCTGCTTGGGATCCTTACTGCTGCTTTTTTTCTCGTATGCATTTCAACTTGTCCTTTCAGAACCGAAGATGACCTCTAGTGGATGAATTCTAGTTTTGAACAATAAGCTTACTTTAGTGAGAGACCAAAGTAGTAGATTTTTTTCCCCCTAATAACTTAAGAAGTTTGGTAGTAGTTTATATACTTACAATACCTAGATACATTTGATGGTTAGACCTTATTTTTGGTTTTGTTCTACAGGTATACCAAGCAGCACATTGTATAAGATAGCAAGAAGAGAAGGTATAAGATTAGCTGCTCCTTTCAATGCTGCACCAACCACTTGGAATCCCGAGGACTTAGAACGAGCTCTTGAAGCTATAAGGTATAATATAACAGCTTTTGACGTAAATATCTCTTTCGTAATCAGTAATGTAAAATGTGGTCAAACAAAAAAAGCCAATGAAGCATTTGCACAGCTGTATCCCTGTGTGGAAAAGAGCAATTTAAAATCACAAAACACAGGCTTTAACTTAAATGTCAAATTTTTTCTCCTGAATAGCTGCAAAATGTGGAGGTATTTAAAGAAATCATGCGGAATCTGTAGGTTTTTGTAAATCTTCACCTTCACCTGATACTAGATAATTATTTCAAATGCCCAGATGTGATAAATATTGAGGATCTGTGGACTACAACAAAATAGAAGTGTGTCTCTGACCAGATTAGTGAACAAAAGTGGTGTTAGATAAGCCAGACTTTGAGAAAGTCCCAAAGGGCTGTTAAGAAGAACACTCTTGATTGAGAGCTGTAAAAAGAAATGATAGGGCCAACCCAGAGAGAGCTCAGGATTTTGACGTCTAGGAGGTAGGGCCAACTAGACAAATAAAAAATATCACTAGCGGAGGGGTCTGGCCCCTTAGAAATTGGCTTTGTTTTGTCTCTTACATTGGTTGTCTAACCTAAGTTCCCAAAAGTTAATTCTAATTCCAACACCATATAATATGTAAAATTGTAAAACTCAACCAATTAAGTCTTATTATTTCATTTGCTAATCTCAGACTTAATTGTTCTTACTCGAATAAGTAGAATTTTCATATTACTTGATGTCTAAATAATTTATGCTAATGAATTTCCATTGAATACATTTTTGTCCAGGTCTGGTCAAACAACAGTTCAGCGTGCTGCAGCTGACTATGGTATACCATCTGGTACTCTTTATGGAAGATGTAAGAGGGAAGGTATTGGTCTTACGAGAAACAATCCTACACCATGGTCTGAACAAGCTATGAATGACGCTTTGGAAGCTGTCAGGTAATAAAAGATATATTTTATAGATTTTATAAGTTTCTAGCCAACACCCGCTGTTAAGCCATTTGATGACATGCTGAATTAAGGCTTTGGTGAATAATTTGTTCTTATCCCCCTTGGAATGGTCTAGGGCTGTGCATACTTTAAGATGTTCAGCAATTAAGTGCGTTATGGTTTTTTATGTATGTTATCACAATTGCCATCTACCCATTTGGTAGAAATGAGTATAGTATCATAAAATGGAGTAGAGTCTCGCTGATCCAGATTTGTCCGACTTATAACTGAAAAGCTGTTGTTATCTAAGAGGCCCAGAGCCTTTAGGCAAATACCTACCTAACTAAAAAAAAAAAAAAAACTGGCATAACAGCCTCCAGCCTAGGCCTGCAAAGTGCAGATGCCATCTCTGCCTATTTTGTAATCTGGCTCTGGATAGGCATATAAGTAAATGTTTTTTTTTTTTACTTAATTCTAATAATATTATAATTTTATATAGTAATTTATATATATATTTAATATAGTAATTTTTGTTTTCTGTTACT
>KZ652317.1:89576-111808 GCA_001010745.2 Gerris buenoi
ACCCATTGATTGTTTGGGTCGGACATAATACCCATTGATCGTTTGGGTCGGACATAATACCCATTGATTGTTTGGATTAAATACAATTCTCATTGATCTTTGGTTCAACACCATTCCCAATGATTGTTTTAATTGTACAAAATCCTCAGTATAATTGAAAAATAGATAATATTCTAATAATAGATAGATTCTAAATGCAGATAATTTTGCGAGCGAAGCCAAATATAATAATATTTTTAATTACTTCGTTCACTTACTCTTTTCTTTTATGCTACACCCAGGGTGGGCTTTGGCCATTTTAAATACTTACTCCTATTCTTATCAGCTCTGTGGTTTCTTCTACCATCTCTGTGGTTTCTTCTACCATCAAATCTTCAGGTCCTCTTCCAAAACTTGTGTATACATCTTTTCCTTGGGGGTGACGGTTTCTTCTTTTCCACTTCATATACATTCTTCTCTCCTTTTCCACTTCATTCAAACTTTTCTCTCGTTTTTCACTTCATTCAAACTCTTCCCACTTTTTCCACTTCATTCAAACTCTTCTCTCATTTTCCACTTCATTCAAACTCTTCTCTCTTTTTCCACTTGGTACGCANAAATGTTTTTTTTTTACTTAATTCTAATAATATTATAATTTTATATAGTAATTTATATATATATTTAATATAGTAATTTTTGTTTTCTGTTACTTCAGAATTGGACAAATGAGTATAAATCAAGCTGCTATAAGTTTCAATCTACCTTATTCATCACTTTACGGACGTTTTAAACGAGGTAAATTCGACAGTTCAAATGGAAACAACGGCTCGGACGATGAACCACATTCCGAGGGACCTCCGACATCTCAAACTAATCAAGGACAACCTTCGTCTAACGCTCCAACACAATCGCAAACATCGAACGGACCTTCAGCATTGATCCAAGCTGCATTAAGCAGTCCGCCACCTCCTCAACCTCAAATAATGCTCGTTCAATATCAAGCTCCAGTACAACCACCAGCTATACATATGTATACACAGCCAGCTACATGAGTAATGCATCAAGCTGCGCAACATTTGTTCATCTCATAAAGAAGAAAAAAAAATATATCCCCTAAAAAAAACCTAAAACAACGAAATAGAAAAATATTAATAAAGGGGATAATAAAACAAAGAATAATTATCAATCTAAGTTGCGCAGAATTTAAAAATGTTTGGAGGTTTAATAATATTTGTGTATGTACTCATATATTTTTTTTACCTTAAAATAGAGTAAACTAACCAATTATTGGCACCTTTAATTAATTAATTTCACCTTGAAATGATTTTAATTACTAAATTTTATTACATTTTGTTTAGTAGAATTACCTCAAACTGTTCCTTATATGAAATTCTAAGTTTATTTTATTTGAAATAAGGAGAAAAATTAACAACTAACAACAACAAACTTTGCTTGAGTCAGTTCTTAAGTTTTTAGTACCCTTTAGCCCAGAGTACAATTTAAATTAAAAAAAAATGTATTTGTTAAATGTATTCAAGTAAGGTGGTAGGATGTGGATAGAGCTATTATAATTATAGCTCTATGAGCTATAATGTGCCATTATAGCTATTAATGTGCCCATTTTAATGGGCACATTAATTTTTAACTTGGTGTAATTTTTAACTTGGTGGCATTTTAACTTGGTGTCTTCCAGTGCATTCTATTTTTAATGCGCTATAACCTACTCTCCAAGGAAGGTTCAAACGTAAATTTTGTGTTCAAACGGCAATGACTTTTTTGTGTTATAAGAAAAATCTACTACACTAGAGTGCCATTAAATGGCTTACTGCCCACAATGACTAGTTTGTCATACCATGAGAAGTGTCCTTTAAATTGGACTAAAAAAGTGCAAGTTTTAACATCTTCATATATAGATTTTGGATAATGAGAAAACAAAAATTGTTTTTATAAATCCAAATGGTTTTAAATAAGCCAACAAGGTTACTTTTTTCATGGTATCTTTTTAATAAATATTTTTTAATAAAATATAAATGCCTTTAGTCCAAAGAATTCAGCTTATATAAGGAGATAGAATCACAACTAAGATAAAAGAAAAGTTCAAAGATTAGAAAACCCTGTTGACATATGATAATCAAATAAAAGCAAGGATATCAGTTGCTATTTGAGTTTATGACAGTACAGGGTGTTAAAATTACACAGCCTCAGTAGAAAGGTTGAAGCTAACTGCCATCAAACAGTAATAACTTACCATTCAGAAGGATGGGCAATCATGTTGCCAGAAGACCTTTTTTAATAGGGGAAAATATAAAAAATAGGAGAACAAACTAAATAACAACCAAATAAAGTAAATTAAAAAAAGTCAAATAAAATAAAAAATACAAATTGAGATAGTCAAGACATCTAGAGCTACTTCTAGAGGACAGACCTGAAACAAATTTATATTAACCCTGCAGTGAACGTGCCTATTGGAGTTATATAAGACAGTACTTTATACCGCAACTAATTTTTTTGCAAACTTATTACGATATAAGCCAAAATATTGTCTTAAACTTCATACAGTAATAATCTTAACTTTAATCATAGTGAAACTTTTTTTTTACCAATATGTGCACTCAATATCCTAAAACGGGCAGCTATCTACAAATTAAAACCTACAATATGACCATTTTTATCATTTATAATCAAATGTGACAGCTAATTATTTTAATTTGATTTTATACATAACCAGGGGTATAAGAAATTGAGTGCGCCTATTATTTATTTATTTGCTTCAGCAGAAGGTATGATATGAAAAAAATAAAAATAAAATATAATAATAATAAACACAACAAAAACTATTTATTTTCGCAGTTAAAATTATTTTTAGAATTTATAAAAAAAAAGAAAATATAGTTAACTGAATAAATTATACACAAATATGAAAAAATACAAATAAGAAAACAATAAANCTTCATTCAAACTCTTCTCTCTTTTTCCACTTCATTCAAACTCTTCTCTCTTTTTCCACTTCATTCAAACTCTTCTCTCATTTTCCACTTCATTCAAACTCTTCTCTCATTTTCCACTTCATTCAAACTCTTCTCTCTTTTTCCACTTGGTACGCACTCTTCTCTCCTTTTCCTCTTCATTCAAACTCTTCTCTTGGTTTCTACTCCATTTAAACTCTTTCCTCATTGTCCACTACATACACACTCTCCTTTCCTTTTCCACTTCATACACACTTATCTCTCTTTTTCCTCTCCTTCAAACTCTTCCCACTTTTTCCACTTTATCCACATTCATCTCTCATTTTCCACTTAATAAGCACTCCTCTCCTTTTTCTCTTCATTTGCCTCTTTATTTTCATCTGCATACCCATTCTTCTTTCCTTTTAACTTTTGAAACAACTTTCTTTTTTCCTCATTAATTCATTTCACACAACTGCGCCAACCTAGTCTTTGAATACTTAATTTTTTTCTATTTTTTCACTCATCAGACTCCATTTAATTATTTTATTACTTCTCATCTATCAATCTGCACCCTCTCTTAAAGGGCCATACCTCCTTTATGAAACCTTCTGCTCAAATATAAGCAATGAATTCTCAGCTGACATAATCCATGCTTATTTACCCATAAATCATGGCTGGCTTAGAAAGCACCCTGTCCTAATTCTTAAAAAGCTTAATTTTCAAATCACTAGATAAGAGTTGATGTTAGTTCCGTAGAGTTAATGTTTGAAAATTCAGCTCTATTTTCCTCTCCTGATTAACCTTTTGCAATTTAAGTCAAAACCGAGGTAGCTGAAAAATTCAACACTCCATTATTACCTAAGACTTCTATAAAATAGTGTACTATGTCCAATTACTTAATCTTATTAGGATTTACTTTAAAAATAATTAAGTATAATATTATTTTAAATAGTCAAATCTATTCTTTCATTTAACGATTTATATTTTTTATTTAANGGAGCTTATACAGAAGTCATAAAGGAATGACATTAACTGTTTTCCCAAGTAAATTGAATTATAATTTATTTAACAAAGCAAATTTCAACCTCTATAAGGCCATTAAGAGTATTACTGCATTGTGGAAGAAAATTGTCACATTAATACTACTTGATATTGGAGATTAATCTGAAACTAAAATTTCTGAATGTTGCTTTGTTACAATAAACATATTTCAATATAAACCGAAAGATAGTTTATGTTATTTATTCTATATATTCTGTTTAAATCTCCCAAAATTGATGGAACACATGGTAATTGGTAATTGATATAAACACAATGGTAAAATAGTGAGACCTTATATCTTTAGATTTGGAGTTTCTGTGATTTTAGAGTCAAAAATGATCAGAAAAAACTCCTTTAAATTAATTGTTGTTAGGAAATGTAGGATTATTTTATTTTTTATAAATACAAGGATAATCATGAGTTTTTTTTCTTTTTAAATTTTACTACACTACAGTAATCCCTTAATATCCGCTGGAGATATATTCCACAGTGCTCAGCGGATTACAGAACTGGGAATAACAATTATTGTCAGCTGACTGCTTTGAAAAAAAATTGTTGATTGCTTTCATTGAGAACTATGCATCCTTCTTCTTCTTCTTTATCAAGTAAACATTCTTTTGGAATTATAATTTCTTCCAGTTCCAGGTCTGTTAGGTCCAGTTGTTCTCGGCAAATTAGCATTTCTTCTATGTCAGCCCCAGTGATTTCAGACTCAGGATAGAGATGGTAAGAGGAGGTTGGAGGTAGTAAGAGGTGGTTAGAGGTTGCACGAGGTGGTTAGGGGTTATAAAAAGTTGTTCCTTAGTAGAGGTAGTATTAGGTGGTTGGACATAGTAAGAGAGGGTTAGAAAAGTAAGAGGAGTAGAGGTGGTTAGAGAAGTAAGAGGAGAGTAGACGTAGTAAGAGGTGGTTGGAGATAGTAAGAGGTGGTTAGAGGTAGTAAGAGGAGAGTAGAGGTGGTTAGAGAAGTAAGAGGAGAGTAGAGATAGTAAGAGGTGGTTGGAGGTAATAAGAGGTGGTTGGAGATAGTAAGAGGTGGTTAGAGGTAATAAGAGGAGAGTAGAGGTGGTTAGAGAAGTAAGAGAATATGAATTTAAAAAAAAAAACTAAAACTAAATAAGAATATAATTCTGATGTGGCCACTCTGAAAGCAATGTTACTCCACTTATATAAAAACAGAAGGGAGTAACAATCTAAAGAAGGTGGACATAATGTTCTTCTTTAGAGCATTAATGGATTATTAATAAATACATAATTTATGGGGGCAACAGCCCATGGAATTTTTATAAGATCTAGATATAAGTATTCTGCTGAATTCCTTATTAAACAGGCAAAAATAAGAGGCCTAATTGCTACATTTGAACAAGTGGTGGTCGACAAGTAGTACTACATAACAATATGAAAACCACTAAGCTATAGAAAGAGAAAAACTCAATAAACTAGTGGATTACCACTAAATAGCAATATGAAAACCACTAAGCTATAGAAAGAGAAAAATTCAATGAACAAGTGGATGTCTACAACTAGCACTACATAGCAATATGAAAACCACTAAGCTATGAAGGAAAAAAATTGATGCTATAAACACAAATCAGGAACCTGTTTTTATGCCATAGTATTATATACATGTTTATCCGTCTTTTCCATTCCTCCTAATAAATAATTTTAATGAAAGACATTGATGAAAAGCCTAAACGTTTCCAAATCACAAGATGTCAAAGGTTCAATTCCAAGAGCAATAAGATATTTTTCACATTAATAGGTGTGTTTTTCTCCATTACTCTTAATTTTAAACTCTAATTCTAGTAGGTGCAATGCGCTAATAGAGGCTTATGTCGCTGACACTAAATCTGGAGCAATTATTCAACAAACATTATTAAATTTAAGGAGCTTATACAGAAGTCATAAAGGAATGACATTAACTGTTTTCCCAAGTAAATTGAATTATAATTTATTTAACAAAGCAAATTTCAGCCTCTATAAGGCCATTAAGAGTATTACTGCATTGTGGAAGAAAATTGTCACATTAATACTACTTGATATTGGAGATTAATCTGAAACTAAAATTTCTGAATGTTGCTTTGTTACAATAAACATATTTCAATATAAACCGAAAGATAGTTTATGTTATTTATTCTATATATTCTGTTTAAATCTCCCAAAATTGATGGAACACATGGTAATTGGTAATTGATATAAACACAATGGTAAAATAGTGAGACCTTATATCTTTAGATTTGGAGTTTCTGTGATTTTAGAGTCAAAAATGATCAGAAAAAACTCCTTTAAATTAATTGTTGTTAGGAAATGTAGGATTATTTTATTTTTATTTTTTTAAATACAAGGATAATCATGAGTTTTTTTTCTTTTTAAATTTTACTACACTACAGTAATCCCTTAATATCCGCTGGAGATATATTCCACAGTGCTCAGCGGATTACAGAACTGGGAATAACAATTATTGTCAGCTGACTGCTTTGAAAAAAAATTGTTGATTGCTTTCATTGAGAACTATGCATCCTTCTTCTTCTTCTTTATCAAGTAAACATTCTTTTGGAATTATAATTTCTTCCAGTTCCAGGTCTGTTAGGTCCAGTTGTTCTCGGCAAATTAGCATTTCTTCTATGTCAGCCCCAGTGATTTCAGACTCAGGATAGAGATGGTAAGAGGAGGTTGGAGGTAGTAAGAGGTGGTTAGAGGTTGCACGAGGTGGTTAGGGGTTATAAAAAGTTGTTCCTTAGTAGAGGTAGTATTAGGTGGTTGGACATAGTAAGAGAGGGTTAGAAAAGTAAGAGGAGTAGAGGTGGTTAGAGAAGTAAGAGGAGAGTAGAGGTAGTAAGAGGTGGTTGGAGATAGTAAGAGGTGGTTAAAGGTAGTAAGAGGAGAGTAGAGGTGGTTAGAGAAGTAAGAGGAGAGTAGAGGTAGTAAGAGGTGGTTGGAGAGGTGGTTAAAGGTAGTAAGAGGAGAGTAGAGGTGGTTAGAGAAGTAAGAGGAGAGTAGAGGTAGTAAGAGGTGGTTGGAGATAGTAAGAGGTGGTTAGAGGTAGTAAGAGGAGAGTAGAGGTGGTTAGAGAAGTAAGAGGAGAGTAGAGGTAGTAAGAGGTGGTTGGAGGTAATAAGAGGTGGTTGGAGATAGTAAGAGGTGGTTAGAGGTAATAAGAGGAGAGTAGAGGTGGTTAGAGAAGTAAGAGGAGAGTAGACGTAGTAAGAGGTGGTTGGAGGTAGTATGAGGTGGTTGGAGGTAGTAAGAGGTGGTTAGAGATAGTTTGGTGAGAGAAGAGGTTGTTAGAGATATTAAAAGGTAGCTGGAGGTAAAAGGTGTTGTATATACTTATATAAGGAATTTTATTATATTTAATGTAGGTTGCAGCTATGGATATCAGGGTATTACTGTAGCTTAAATCCATCATATTTGAAGATATGAGGACTTTACTGTGTTACCAACAAATAGATATGTAAAGCAGCTGATTCAAACCTCTTTTACTAACCTAATAATGTTCATTTTAATTTGACTTACAATCGAAGTTCCTAGCGGAAATATAGCCTTACCCACAAAATTAAAAATAACAAGTTAAGTAGATATTTTTTTCCCTGCTTTTACAAAAAAAAAAAAAAAAAAAAAAAAACAGCCTAGCCCTCGTTAAATTACTATCTTTTCATCTTATTGCTGGCTAGGTTTTAAGGAAAATAAAAAGTGCACTGCTGCGATATTGGACCCTTCTTCACATCATCAAAATGACAAGAAAATTACTAATTACTGTCAGTAATCATCAGTAAATCATCTTGTTCTAACTAGTTGTTCAAGTTTGAATCAACCTCGTGGTCATCGTCATTGACCGTTTAATCATTTAATTTAACCATTTAATTGTTTATTCAGTTCATAGATTTCATATCAATTTTTATTCTAGAATTTGGAAACTTCAATTTTTAAAACCAGAAAATAGAAGTCCCCTCACTTAACCCAACTTAAACCAAATTTTATTTATAATAACTTATTCAATAAATATATTTAAAAAAAAAACAAAAAAAACAAAAAAAAAACAAGTAAATTGTCTCAAACCTAAATTGTCTCTATTAAAATATTTTTTCAGTCATTTTCCCTCTAAGTATCTCATTTATAAAAAATATATAATGTTTTAAAAAATTTATTATTTATTTGTTAATTTAATTTTGTTTTAAAGCTAACTGTGAATTAATATAAATAATAATGAAAAAAAAATCATATTTAATTATTGTAAATGTTTAACGAGAAAAACGAACTATTAATAATAATAAAAATAAANCTTTTTAAAAATTAAAGCGTTTTAAATTTAAATAAATAAAAATATAACATATATACACTAAATTGTTATTAAACTTTAAGAAATAAATAAAAATATAAAGATATTTTGATAATTATAAATAAATTTAAATGTTTTTTTTTTGTTTTTTTTTCTCTCTTTTTTTAAATCTGAAATAAATATTTTCCAATTAGGATGGTTTATTTTTAATTTTATAGTATCTTTTTACTTAAAAAAAACTGGGTTTACTAATTGTAGTTTGTAATAAAACTATAATTATATATTTTGTCGTCTTAAAAAATATTAAATATAAAGAAATTATATTTAATGTTCATAATGTAGTGTTTTTATTTGAAATTAAGATTCACTTGAACTTCTTCCTACACTTTCATACTTTCTAGAGTTCCAGGACTTAACAGTACAAGTCCGAAAAATTGTTTTTTTTTAGTATATGTTGATTCTGGTTGTATGAACTACCTTCTTTCTACTGGTGCTAACAGTACAAGTGTATTTTAAACAATAAACCACTTTTTTCGTATTGTGGTTAACAGTATATGTTGCTGACTATATTTGAGATTAGGCCATAACAGTACAAGTTGAGTTTAAAAATTACGTTTACCTGTGTTAAGGCCTGGAACTCTAGCTTTTATCCCTAAAGTGAATAATAGGTTTGACCCAACCAAGCCACCACCATCTGCGGTATCGAGCATTCAAAATGAATAAAAGCCGTTCCAACACGACTTGTGACAGTGTTTCGTACCGTCCTCCAAACTGTTCCAACCCACGCAGGGATCATTTGCAAACGGTTTAAAGTACGGTCCAAACGATCCTCTGACAATACCAAGTACTGATTTATATGACATGCCCAGTTATGTCAATCGTTACACATCTCAACAAGATTGTTATCTAACTGTTAAATTTTCAAAAGTGTTTTTAATATAGTGTGAATTATGGTCCTAAACCTGTTCCAACCTGGCATGATTTTATTGCAGTACAATGTTAACGCATGTGTGTAAAACAAGCTTTAAACGATTCCTGAACAATCTGCAGAACAATAAAAAGGAGGGTACAAATAAGGGGGTTAGAACAAATCTACTGATTACCCTAAAAGTTTCGAATAGGTAGGAGGAGCAGAAGTCAACATCCTTGCTTCAAAGAGTGGTTTAAACTATGGTGACACAAGTGGTACATCCAAGTGGCAAATTACTAAAGTATTGTATGAGCGGAAGTGGTATGAGCTTAGAAGATTCTCATAAACAAGTTCATAATTATTAGGTCCAGTGATTTCCATTTATTAGTTGTTTTGAGCTATCATGATAAAATTTAATTATTATTGCAAATTTGTAGGGCAACAATCTACTCAGTGACTATAGCTGCAGATGCATCTAAGAAAATGGACCTTAGCCTTTATATATGACTGTTCCAGGAATAGTTGCAACAGCTGCAATCACTCAGCGATAGACTCAAGCGATAATCGTAGCAAGGAGAAAATGGTAACAAGAAAACTCAAAAGAGGAGGCGGAGGACTCCTTTCAGCGACTATAACTGCAGATGCATCTAATAAAATGGACCTTAACACTATAGCCTTTATAATCTTTCAAAGAGCCTCTCCCTCATTCTGATTCATACATTTATTTACAAAATATTTGATCATGAAATCAGTTGATTCTTTTTGAATCATCCTGTATATATTTATAGTGCTTCCTATGTGGCCTAGTCATCCGATTTTATCAAGTAACTGGGTGGATCACCAAATAATCAAAATTACTAAATAAAATAAAACATTACAAGAAAAATAATAATATAATAATAATTAAATATGAAGGGGGGGGGGGGACTATTTGGCCCACCAAATGGTGCGGACAATTTCCAATTGAAATTTATTTTATATGGCTCCTTATTACATTATAAAAAAGGTTGTACCATCTCTAGGTAAAAGTGAATTTACTGTGCTGTTTACAGAATCAAAGTACAAAATTAATTTTTTTTCCCCCTAGAATTTTTTAATGGCCTCATTTTCTAAAGATAAACAACCCTTCTGCAAGTGTCACTGCGTAAGAAAATTAGTTAAGATTTGTACTTTTTCGGACTAACCTAAGCATAACCTTTCATCATATCCCTAAGAAAGTGACACTTTATATATATATATACAGGGTGTCCCAGCTAATATGGAACAGAGAAATATCTCCGGAACCATGATAGATAGAAAGATACGGTTTTCAGGGTTCATTAAAGGCTAAAAAGGCGCTTCTAGAACATATGCTGAACATTTTCTGTGTTCAGCAGAAAATTCTCAGACTCTCTACAAGTTTTGCTTAAAGTAGTAATATAATATCAGTAAGTAGTAGTAGTAATATTGTAATAAGCATATTATTTGAGAATTTTTATGAAAAACGTCCAAATTTGGTGGTTTTTTTTTTGTTTTTTTAATGTTTTTTGCGAATATCTTGAAAACAAAGCTTTTTAGGAACTATGCTTATAGGAACTTTTTTGTTCAGCGTCAAATTTCCTATAAGAACCCTAAGTGCTGTGGTTTCGTTTGGGTAAATCTTTTTTGCATTTGTACTAGAATTGGTTATCCGGACCAAAAAAATGCACGCCTGGTAACATTCAATTCACCATAGCTCAAAAATTAGTCCATTGATCTTAAACTTTAATTATACCATTTGAAAGCTTATGAAAAGCAGAAGTTTTTCCTGAAATCGTCACACTTCTAGCTTCCTTCGATTAAGAGAAGAAAGCTCAGGAACTTTATGGTCGAATTTAAAAAAATCGAAATTTTCAAATGTAACAGGACTTAAGATGCTTAGCAGCTGATAATTTGATAATAAATGAGTGATTCTGAAAGGTTTTTTTATGCTCTTTAAAATTGTTCCTTACCCTGATTTCTCTATTTAAGGTTTCTCTATTAGGTTTTGAGATATTTGGCATTTTTTTGAAAATTTTCGTGAAACATTTAAAAAAAAGAAATAAATAAATATCTCGAGAACTATTGAGAAATGGGCATATGCTTACTTGACATTTTTTGTTCCAATTTGGCCATAGTAACTTACTATGAAGTTTGGCTGGTTAACTTGCGGTCACCCTGTATATATAGGGGAAAGTTGCCCAAAATGGGGATGCTAGTGTATTTTTAACTATAAAAAAGGAACTATTTGTTACAATATTTTAGATTACAGTTTAAATGTTCAAGTAAGTATATTACAATAAAAAAAATAAGTTCAACTTGGCTATAAATTAATTTTTCTTGAAAAATTAATAAAATTAATAAAAAAAAAGGCAAAAGTTCCCGTTTTGGACAACCGGTCGGGTAAAACGGGGTTTTACTCTCTCTTTTTTGTAAGGAGACGATGTAAGAATTGCATTTTTTCCATGCCTTTTGTCATTTCTGGTCTTTTGGATTCTTTCCTTTTCTTGCGGTGGAGGCATAAGCATACTTGGTGAAACTCTAAAGGATGTTGAAGGTTTGACTGTAGAAGGCCCAGACATTGAGGTTGCTTGTTGAAGCATAGGCAATGAATGTCGGTCATTAGTAGCCCCAGGAGTAGAGAGTGCCTGTAGAGGAATAGGCGCTGCAGGTGAGTCACTAGTAGACCCAGAGGTTGGCACTAAATGTTGAGGTGAAAGAACTGGAGTCTGGACACTAGTATACCTTGATGTTAAGGCTACCTGTTGAAGCTTAGAAACTGTTGGTAGGTCACTAGTAGGCTCTGACATTGAGGTTCCTTATTGATGAGCTGTTAGAACTAGAGGTCTTTCTGTGGTCTCAGATGGTGCGAATAAGTCACCAGGGAATACATGGCGATTAAAAGGACAAATCTCAGTTTTTCAAACCCTTCAACAGCAGTTTAAACTGAAGCTGCTCTCTGAAACGCAGCATTGTACAGTTTTCCGACTTGTCCAATGTTACTACACGACCCGGGTGGTTAATTAATCACTTCCTTATTTCCTGTTTATAGTAGGTGCTGAGTGGAGCCATGAATCTGAAATCAAGTGGCTGAAGTCTGTGGGTAGTATGAGGGGGAAAGCAAAGCAAAATTACATTTTTCTCTCTTGCATGATTAATTAATTGTATACTTTTTTAATGTGATCTATGCCCATATAAGAGCAGTAGCACTGGTTTCTCAGGCGTTGGATTGGAAAAATCAACAAAGTGTTTGAACCAAAACAAGAAGCTCTCTGTTGTAATCCATCCACTTTCATGATAATATGCCAAAGATCCAGGAGGAGTGTCATCCATTAAGTAGGATTTTCCCTTTTTCTCGGGAAGACGAACATAGTAGGCATGAAGTTCCCAACAGCCCTCATACACGTTTCTGCAGTTACTATTGTTCCTCTTTCTGCTAAACTTAAAGAGCCAACCTGCTTCTTACCCCGAAGCACGAGAACTTTAGACTGCTTGTTGGGAACAGTCATGATACCTGTCTCGTCAACGTTATAAATATCTTTGGGAGAGAATTGGTGTTTCTCCATAGTTAATTGTAAAAGATCAAAAAAAATTTTAACAGCATCACGATTGAAACCCTTCGCTCAAGCCATTGATGTTTTCTCCAGATTGCGTAAAGAAACTATAGGGTTTCTTTTAAGGAAAGCGTACAGCCAATCCTTTCCAGCGATTTTCTTGTCTCAATTGAAACCATGATCAATGCCATTTGCTTCGGCCAATTCAAATGCTAGGTATCGTAAATCAGTCAGGGTCATGCCAAACAGCCTTTCTTCAATATGACATAAGTACTGAACTAGTTCTTGTTCCTGGTCATTTGAAAATAGTACATTACGCGTCGAGTGTGGAAAGTAGCGTTTTGCATGCGAGTGTGGAGTTTACACCCAAGCGATAGCGAGGGTAGTAAAACCACACAAGCAATACAAAATGCCGTTTTCGCACGAGTTGCGTACCGTACTTTATCTAGATGGTTAGATTTTAATAATAAATGCAGAAAAAAATAATAAACTTCCTGTATGTAAGCTCGTATTTCAGTATTTCTCTTTTGATAAAGATGACATCAATTCGTTAGTTGTATTTTGTGCCGAATTAATTATTTCGGAAGGCGTATTATTCTCCTCATATTCTTCATAATCACTTAAATTTCTCATTGATTTTCACAAAAAAAAAAACTCGATACAAACAGTTACTTTTATTAAATAAACATCAAATTAGTTATGTTAAATGTAAACAAACTCGCTAATCGTGAGTAAAGTTGATAATTCTTCTTCTTTTCGTCACTAGAGTGGAAAAAAAGAGGAATTCTTCTTCTTTTCGTCACTAGAGTGGAAAAAAAGAGGAATTCTTCTTCTTTTCGTCACTAGAGTGGAAAAAAAGAGGAATGGTTCAAAACTATGAGACACGTATGCGCAATTAATAGGTACAGGTGTGTAAAGAATCACTTTCTACGAATCTAAACAGAGATACAATGTTTATATTACATATCAATCGTAGATAAAATACTTTTATATCTTCCAAGCCCTTTTTCAGCAGCATCCTTAGACGACAAGCCTTTTTCACGTGCTTTTTTTACACGCCTTTCAAGCGTTGTTTGAGGTACGTTGAAATTAGTAGAGGCCCTTCTGTACCCCAATTTTCCATCAAGAACCGACTGAACAGCTCTAGCCATACTTTCTTCAGACCAGTTCTGCCTGTCAGTTTTCCTTTTGTAGCGCCCCAAAGCTGAAAAAACAAGGTTGTTGTTTATTTGTTCCAGCATAAAAATAAAATTTAAAACGTTATAACCCGACTAAGCAAGACTTATTATAAAGCTTGAAACAATAGTAATTACACAAAAATTAATTAACAATAAACATTTGACGTTGCTATTAACGTAAACAGTAAATCGAGGGGGATGTCCGCAAAAGGTTATGAACATACATAACCTAAATTTTTTTGTGCTTACGTTAATATCAATTTTAATTATCAATTTTGTACCAATTTTCATCGTAGGCCTAAAGAAATTACAGTGTTATTATTCTTATTTCAAGCTTTTTAGTAGAAATTGCGTAGTAATTTTATTTTTTTGTAAATTTGTTATTTTATATATTTCAAACAAATTGTATAATACAGCTATAATTTAATATCATAAGCTATAAGAAACTTTTACACTACATGTAAACGGACTTTTATACCACTACTTTTATACGGACAACTGAAACTTTTATGTCGTTCAAAATGGGGACGTCCCCATTTTGAGCTACCTACAATGTCCCCGTTTTGACCGACAGTGTAACTTGGTGACCACATGGCTTTAAACAGATTTGAGGCTACATGAGCATGCAAATAAATTTATAAAAATAACGCTTAATGAGCAATAAATACAGTAGAGTACTTACCAAATTTACTATTGCAGTCAATTTCACACCAGATGATGTTAAATATTTGTAAAATATTCTAAAATATTGGAACAAAAACTTTAAAAATTCTTCACTCGGCTCTATTTGTCCACACCGTCACGTATCAAACTCATAATGCCCTAATGACGGCCTAGTTCATTAGTACGAATCGCCGCCGCTGTAGACTTCGCCCTGCTACTAGAAACACTATGTCCACGTTTGACCCGCCGTCCCCGTTTTAGACAACTTTCCCCTATATATATATATTTTAAACTACTTAATTTATCAAAATGGTACAACCGGAATCGTTTTTAATATGTGATTGAACAGTTTAAAAAAAATATGTGTGAGGCTCTCACACATTAGAAGTGAAACTTAAGTTCTAGAATGCATTGCTCTCTTTCATTTTTTGACAAATTTATTATTTCAGGATTAAGAAATAAATGTTTGTTTTGATTTGCTGGTCTTTAAATAGATATAATACAATTGATCTGTAAAAAAGTTACACTTGGACGAGTCTAGAATTGCAAACTTCGTTACACGATGTCACCCTATGAAAAAATTCACTCTACCGACGCCAAAGAAGTTTCACTTCAAAAAAAAATTGCAAGTAAATGGACAATTAGAAATTGGTGGGAAAAATAGTGCAGATTTACGGTAAATTTGGATTGTAAGTGACCCCACTTGGAGGTTAGGTGATAAAATCCTGCATATTAAAAACCTTAATCTTGTGTACCCTTGAATTTTTAATAGCTGCTCCGCACCGCTTCGCTTATTTTCTGAAGAAAAACAACCCTCCTGTATATAAACCAGGTAGAGGTCCAACTCGAAAAAAATACTGGGTCACATACAATCCGAATTAGCCAAGATTTACCGAAGAGGGTATGAATCAGAGGGATAGAGAAATATAATTTTAACCAACCTCAAATGAAGTGGATGAATGATGATTGCAGATAGCTTAACCTTCAGATGACTACGCTGCGTAGTTTTAGAGTAGCAATAGCGGAGACCTACGAACGCTGATGGTTTTCCCCAATCTATGAAGTTCAGCTCCTTCTTAATCCACCTTGAGTCAGAACAACCCTAAACTTAAACTTTGAAAGAAGGTAGTTCCTTGCCACTTACTCTTAAACACAACTCACTGTCCATCTGACTCAACAAAAACTGCCCAAGCTGTTATAACGTTATAACCCCCTCCTCAGGGTTACCCCCCAAAAAAGTCAAGAAATAATAAAACTAAACCTAGACCAAAAAAAAAATCAAGAAATAATAAAACTAAACCTAGACCTAATGACACAATGACAATAAATAAACTACCCTAAACCTAAAGACAGACTTATAATACTAAAATCCGTCCTAGATTTTATTAAGAACAATAAAATCATTAGAGGGGATAAAAATAATTAATAAAGTGTTATAACACTTTGATTTCGATCGAATCAAGCGAAAATTGCAGCTAAAAAAAAAAATAGTAACATACAAACTCAAAAGAGGTGTCGGAAACAATCTACTCAGTGACTAAAGCTGTATTCGTCTCTAGGAAAATGAACAACTTTTATTTCTAAAAGTTGTACACTTATCAACCTCCCAATATAATAACGATAAGAATAATAAATAAAAACAAAATAAATTACAAATGATTAGAAAAAGGGTAACAAAAAACACATAAAACGTGATAAAAAGGAATGTTGTTTAATTCTTCACCCTATAAGGACGTTTCATTTATTTATTATATTGATAACAATAAATTTAAATTATTATTTAATATCACATAGGATATTATCATTTATTTCTTTAAATATATATTTTGTTCACATTTTTTGTTTTGATAAAGTAACAATATATTTTGTAGTTTTTTGTTTTTGCTTCAATAAAAAATAATAAAATAACAATTCAATAAAAATATATATTATCATAAGCTATAAGAAACTTTTACACTACATGTAAACGGACTTTTATACCACTACTTTTATACGGACAACTGAAACTTTTATGTCGTTCAAAATGGGGACGTCCCCATTTTGAGCTACCTACAATGTCCCCGTTTTGACCGACAGTGTAACTTGGTGACCACATGGCTTTAAACAGATTTGAGGCTACATGAGCATGCAAATAAATTTATAAAAATAACGCTTAATGAGCAATAAATACAGTAGAGTACTTACCAAATTTACTATTGCAGTCAATTTCACACCAGATGATGTTAAATATTTGTAAAATATTCTAAAATATTGGAACAAAAACTTTAAAAATTCTTCACTCGGCTCTATTTGTCCACACCGTCACGTATCAAACTCATAATGCCCTAATGACGGCCTAGTTCATTAGTACGAATCGCCGCCGCTGTAGACTTCGCCCTGCTACTAGAAACACTATGTCCACGTTTGACCCGCCGTCCCCGTTTTAGACAACTTTCCCCTATATATATATATTTTAAACTACTTAATTTATCAAAATGGTACAACCGGAATTGTTTTTAATATGTGATTGAACAGTTTAAAAAAAATATGTGTGAGGCTCTCACACATTAGAAGTGAAACTTAAGTTCTAGAATGCATTGCTCTCTTTCATTTTTTGACAAATTTATTATTTCAGGATTAAGAAATAAATGTTTGTTTTGATTTGCTGGTCTTTAAATAGATATAATACAATTGATCTGTAAAAAAGTTACACTTGGACGAGTCTAGAATTGCAAACTTCGTTACACGATGTCACCCTATGAAAAAATTCACTCTACCGACGCCAAAGAAGTTTCACTTCAAAAAAAAATTGCAAGTAAATGGACAATTAGAAATTGGTGGGAAAAATAGTGCAGATTTACGGTAAATTTGGANTATATATATATTTTTAAATATCTATTTACAAATGAAGAAAATTAAATCGTACTTCGAATGTTCGAAACATAGTTAGTTTTTTTACTTTTTCAAATTTAAAACAAAAAAAAAAACGCTCAAGAAATAAAATGTTTTGATATTTTTGACGGTAGAAAGATGTTGAGCGATTCGTGTAAAAAAAAAAAAATTTTTTTTTCAAAGTGGTGTTTTCGTTATTTCTTTATCAGTGTTTAATAAAGGTAAAAAGGTGGTTTAAATTTTGAACAAAGAAGGTTTAATATTTAGTACAATTTTTACAGATTAAAATTACAGTGTGGCTCAGCGTAGTTAGTTCGGCTTATAATGCTTTCTTATTAATTGCAAGGAATATATTAAATAGTCTTTAAATAAAATAATAATCATTAACTTATTTAAATCTAAAATGAAATAAAATAACTATATAAATTTTATTTTACTAGGGGGAAAAGAATAAATAAAAAAATTCATTACGTGCATCAAAAATGATAATATTCCTCCACTATATCTATATATATGAATATATGATCAATATATTACACACAAATTAAAATTTTATTTTTGGTAAATATTGCTTCTACTAATTTCTCCAAAATGTATTTTTAATTTAATTAAGTACATACTGGATCATTATAGTCAAATAAATCGAGAGTCAAAGCTATTTTACGTGCAAAATGCCAATTTTTTGTTTTCGTCAGATATTACCAAATATTGAGGATACCAGTTCAAATCTTGGAAAGATGAGATTTATTTTATAACATATATTTGGAGTGTTAGATTATAAGAATTCACTAGAGGAGACCTATGTCTCAAATTGTGTTATTCTTCGGTTTAAAAATTATTGCTGAGATCTTCAGGTAGCTCAAAAGACAGCTGCTGATCAGGTGAGAAGGGGTTTCATCCATGGTACATCTTTAGATTGTTACTCCCCTAAATTTTTTATAGAATATAAATGACTGACTAAATAACTATTAAGACAGAGGGATGTTAAGTCCAATGTACTTTAGGACAAAGGAATATCACACTTCTGTTTTTATAAGAGAAGTAACAGTCTAAAGAAGAACATTCCATATACCTTTTCTATATTGTTACTCCCCTCTATGTTTTTATAAGGGGAGTAACAATCTAAAGAAGTGCCTCTTCCTAACACAGCCTGCACAACTAGGCTTTCACCAAGATCAAACAAGTTTAAATGTTGATATATCATTTTACATTATTCTCACTCCAAAAGTGCAGTCCTTACTCTATGAAGATCTAAATGCGCATGAAAGCTTATGAGTTAATTAATAACTCAATTAATAATAATAATGATAATGATAAAAGTCATCCGTAATTATTAATAAAAAAAAAAAAAACAACTAAAATGTGACTTATGTAATTAAAATAAATTTACGTTGTGGTTTTAACCATATGTCCTTTCAAATTTGAAATTTGCCATAAAAAACAATGCTGGATAATTTCACTAAGTGGTTTTTAACTCAATCTCTCTCAGTGGTCTTTAGGTATATAATCCACTTGATAAAAAAAAACACACAAATATCTAAAAATCTGATGTTCAATTTCTAGCTACGGTGCGCATTTTTTTAACTCTTCCTTTTTTTACTTTCAAAATTTACAAAGCTAATTAAAAATTTTGAATCTTTAAAACTCGTGTCTTCAACTTCCAAAACCATTAAACTGATACCTACACTAAATCTACACCTCTTTAAATAATTAAATTATTAATAATTAATCTACCAAAACAAAAATAACACTATTAAAGAAATAATTTCTTAATTGGTAATTTTTTTTCACAAAATNTATTATTTATAGTCTAGGAGATAGTGTGAAAAAAATGTGTTACTAACATCAAGCTAGAATTTTGAGGAAAAGTTCATCTTTTAGTGCCTTTTAAGAATATGTGGTCTGCTAAGTTCATCTGGGGAACATAGCTTGGCAATAGGCATTTGAAAAAAAAAAAAAAAACCAGTGGAGAGTGGACATGGTGGACAATATGTTTTTCAACATCTATAGTACAAAAATATTTAGTTGACTAAAAATAAAGTTGATTTTAGTTTGTCCCTTTGATAGTTGACCACTTTGATTTGGAGTAATATTTGAATTACTAACCATTCAAGGGTTGTTAGTTTGTCCGTACATCCCTAAAAGATCTAATTTTAGTTTGTATACTAACTAATTTTGTATTCAGGATCACGAAAATCACATTGTCCACCAAAATTGGCGGGACATGACCTCTCTCCACCATTTTGTTTTATCAAATGCCTATTGCCAAACTATGTTCCTCTGACGAACTTAGCCGATCACATATTCTTAAAAGGCACTAAAAGATTAACTTGAACACAAAATTCTAGCTTGATATTAGTCAAAGACTTTTTTACACTCTACCTCCTGGACTATTAGTTTATCATTAATTCTTTATCCTCAAAATGAAAAACTTGCTCATTTTATTAGTTTATAGTTACAAACACGTAAAGGGTTATTAACTAAAACAATAAAGTGTTGTTCACACAGGGAAATTTATTGTTATAGCTAAATTGCTTTAACTTCTGGAAGAATTTCTAAATTATTTGATAAAAGACATGATTTTTTTTATGCCTGACAACTTTATTGTGTTTACGGATATACCTACGTAAATAAATCAGTTAATAAGTCAGGTAAAGGTAATATATAAATTTATCGTACAATTTTTAAATTTATTTTTTAGATGTTCTATATGGTCTCCTGAGTGTTACAGGGTGTGTCCAGTTTTGATAAGAGATTTCCAATAACATTAAAAAAAAAATCTATCTTTTTATTAATAAGTTCGAAGGAAATTTATATTCTTTTTAAACAATAATAAAAGTAAAAAATATAGTTTAATTTTCAGATGAAGTACATAATAAAAATTATATTTTTCTATCTAAAGATTTATTTACCAACCAAACAAAAAAATGCAAGTTCCACTCATTATATTATATATGTATATATAAACTAAAAAATATAAATAAATTATACAACTAAATTGGTAATATAATAAATAAATAATTACAATATATAAATACACGTTAAACAAATAAAATTATTATCTTTACTTTAAAGGGTGATGGTTTGTGATATCAATATATTTACCATAAAGACAAAGGTACATAATATTTTTGATGTATAGAATAGGAGAGATAATTTACCTTTATTAAATAGTTTATTAGACAGAGATATTATCACTTCTATACACAGGAGATATAATGTAGCTTTGTCTTAATAGTTCATTAGACAGAGATATTATCACTTCTATACAAAGGAGATATGATGTACCTTTGTCTTAATAGTTTATTAGACAGAGATATTATCACTTCTATATAAAGAAGATATGAAGTACCTTGGTCTTAATAGTTTACTAGACAGAGATATTATCACTTCTATATAAAGAAGATATTATGTACCTTTGTCTTAATAGTTTATTAGACAGAGATATTATCACTTCAATACACAGGAGATATGAAGTACCTTTGTCTTAATAGTTTATCAGAGATATTATCACTTCTATACACAGATATTATGTACCTTTTGAGTATTAATATTGATCTTATCTAATATTAAAGATTAACCCTTTAAAACCACATACAAAAAAATCCCTAGTTACAATATATATATANTGCTCAGTATAGTTACTTAGATTTGAATCGAGGACAAACTTAAATTGTGCTTTTTCAACATGACAATGCTCGACAACCTTTAAAGGATGCATCCAGTAATGTTAGCAAAATATTTAGAAGTAATATCCTTAAGATTTAGTCTTTACCTAAAACATCTTCGGTAAAAATTCTTCCAGTCCCACCGATCAAATTGTTGTTTTAGTTAAATAACAATTTGAATTAATCATTAAATTAAATAAATAACAACTTTGTTAAAAAATTATTTATAGTCTAGGAGATAGAGTGCAAAAAAGTGTTACTAACATCAAGCTAGAATTTTGTTAATCTTTAATCTTCGTTAATTAAGTTAATCTTTTAGTGCCTTTTAAGAATATGTGGTTGGCTAAGTTCATCTGGGGAACATAGCTTGACAATAGGCATTTTAAAAAAACAAAATAGCGAAGAGCGGTCATGGTGGACAATAGGTTTGTTCCAACAACACTTCAAACTAGTTTCAAATTGTACGACGCATGCGCATTAGCGAAAAACTATCAATTGTGGTCTGTTGTGCATGTGTCGGACAGTTCCAAACCAGTTTGAAGTGTGGTTGGAACAAACCTAGTATGTTTTTCAACTTCTTGAGTACAAAAATAGTTAGTTGACCAAAAATAAAGTTGGTGTTAGTTTGTCCTTTTGATAGTTGACCACTTTGATTTGGATTGATATTTGAATAACTAACCATTCAAAAGATGTAAGTGTGTCCCTACATCCCTAAAAGATCTACGCCTAGTTTGTCTACTGACTAATTTTGTACTCATGATCATGAAAATAACATTGTCCACCAAAATTGGCGGGACATGACCTCTCTCCACCATTTTGTTTTATCAAATGCCTATTGCCAAACTATGTTCCTCAGACGAACTAAGCCGACCACATATTCTTAAAAGGTACTAAAAGATTAACTTGAACACAAAATTCTAGCTTGATATTAGTCAAAAACTTTTTTGCACGCTATTTGTTTTTAAATGGTTATAAAGCGTCTATAATAGTACATTACGCGTCGAGTGTGGAAAGTAGCATTTTGCATGCGAGTGTGGAGTTTACACCCGAGCGATAGCGAATTTAGTAAAAACCACACGAGCAATGCAAAATGCCGTTTTCGCACGAGTTGCGTACCGTACTTTATCTACGATTGTTAGATTTT
>KZ652317.1:113326-123974 GCA_001010745.2 Gerris buenoi
TATATATATATTTTTAAATATCTATTTACAAATGAAGAAAATTAAATCGTACTTCGAATGTTCGAAACATAGTTAGTTTTTTTACTTTTTCAAATTTAAAACAAAAAAAAAAACGCTCAAGAAATAAAATGTTTTGATATTTTTGACGGTAGAAAGATGTTGAGCGATTCGTGTAAAAAAAAAAAAATTTTTTTTTCAAAGTGGTGTTTTCGTTATTTCTTTATCAGTGTTTAATAAAGGTAAAAAGGTGGTTTAAATTTTGAACAAAGAAGGTTTAATATTTAGTACAATTTTTACAGATTAAAATTACAGTGTGGCTCAGTGTAGTTAGTTCGGCTTATAATGCTTTCTTATTAATTGCAAGGAATATATTAAATAGTCTAATTTTGCACAATTTTCTACAAGTAGTAGAATTGATTTATGTACTGAAATGTACAATGTAACAAAACTCATCTATTGTACAACTAAAGTCAGTAATTCTTCATCTTTTATCCTACAATAGTTAGTTTGTAAAGTAGTATATAGCTGCTATGTTACCTGATGATGTAATGTATTGAAATATACATTTTATCACAACTCATCTAGTGTATAGTAGAAATTCTTCCTCTTTTATCCAACAGTAGTTAGTTTGTAGTGTTGTGTTTAACTGCTATGTTACCTGATGATGTAATGCATTAAAATGTACATTGTAACACAACTCATCTATTGCACAACTAAAGTAGTATTTTTTTTTTTTATACATAAGTTTTATGTACATCATACAATATAGTTTAGATGCTATGTTATCTGATGCTCTCTCTATTGTGTAAAACTAAAGTAGCAGTAGGATAAACTAACCAAATGTATGCACTCTTCGGTCCAGTTTAGTTTTTATTAAAAATTTCTTTGTTAATTGCAACCAAGTAAGGTGGCTAGAAGTGTTCAGAGATATAATTAGCAATAAATGTGCCAATTGCTAATGCTAATCACTAGAACTGATTGACTCCTTCTTAGCATCTTCCAGAGTACTCTATCTATAAGATTACTATTACTCACTTTTCAAGAATGAATCAATTTCACGTGAATAAAACGGCAACAATGCTTTTTTGAGTTCTTATTATAATTATTATAAGAAAAGTGCACTAGGCTGTCAAGAATTAGCTATAGTAGAATTAAGATAACAGTTAAATCTGACAGCGGGGGAAAATTGAAAAATCTTGAGATCTAGAAGGGCTGGCACACTAGGAAAAAAAATGTTATTTGCGGAGGAGCAGATCTCTTATGTTAACAACCTAGTGACTTTATTTTTTCTCTAACATAGAATGACCAACCTGAGCTGTCAAAATTAACTCTTTTCTTAATTCTACTATAGTTAAATCAATTTAATCTACTTGTACAATAGTTTAGTTTGTAATGTAGTTTTTAGGTGCTATGTTACCCCCTACCGAAACATAAATAGTAAAGAAACTTAATTTATTGCCGAACTAAATGTGAATTATTTTAAAAATTTCAAACTGTACTTTCTATTGTCTCCCTTAAGTTATATCGGAAATTTGATATCACCATTTTTGCCCGTTTATATACATATTTACTTGAAGAAGAGAGATAATACCGGTATTTATATAAATATATATATTATTTTTTCATTTGTCGATAATATGATGGGGGTGTTGTAAGGGAATGTTATGATGTGATATTGAATATTGGGCCGATCCTCAGGTATATTTTGGTTAGTACAGACCTGAGCTCTGGTTTCAGATCTAAAGCGATCATATTACACAGGAGAGGGTAGTGAGCACTGATATGTACTGATAACTGAAACACAAATAAAAACAAATAAATCATTAAATATTAAAAAATGTATACTAGGTACAATATCAAAAGGTATTCGACCTTAGCTTAATAAAATAAAAACTAGCTAAATGATAAAACCTTTGAAGTAAGGGCCCTTTTTGAAGTAACGCACTTTCCCCAGTGGGGCATCCACTGCACTCAAAAATTTTTTAAGAATTTCCCAAAGGTATAAGGTACTTAGTCCTATGTCCTCAATTCTTATACCTCCGTACCTTTGATCTTGTATGACCCAGCCCAACCATTCGTATGTGTCCATCAGGAAATTTTTAGCTTTAAGTGGACGCCCTTCCAAATCTTTTCCTTCTCATTGGTTACAACATTTTAACTACTAAATGAAGTAGTTATTTATGCACTAGGGAGTAAAGTAAGCCAGTCCCTGAGCGAAAAAGTTGGTTTTTGAGGCGAAACCGAAGGAACCATGGTCCCTAAATCCCGAGGCGAAGCCGAGGGAATTATACCTTTTCATTCCCGAGGCGAAGCCGAGGGAATAACGCTAATTAGCTCCCGAGGCGAAGCCGAGGGAGATAATTATCGCGAAGGGAATAATGGCACTTTACTCACGAGGTACATACAATATTTTATCTCCAATAGAGAGTAAATACACATTTTCGTCCATTGCACAGTTTTTTTTTTTTTTTTTTAACATAATTATTAGCACTTTTAATAGCAGATATAAGAGATTCAATTTTAAAAACAAATAAGAATTGGAATTAAACCCAAATAGAAGGTTATTAAGATGCAGGTTATAAACATGGTTGTAAAAGCAGTGACGCCAACCTGATTTCAACAACTTCATTACATTAACCATTCATTTTCTACTATTAATAAAATAATTAAGTTGCAATCTTTACTTTATTGCCATACTTTACTTTTTCGCCCTACTTTTTACTTTTTCTCCCTACTTTTTGAGTACAGGGAAGAAAAGACCTGCTTTAGCCCCTCGAAACTAATCCAAAATCATAACTTTTTCTTCCTATTGGAGATAAAATAATAATTTTATAAAATTTGTATAAAATGTCTTACTAAAAATTGAAAATTTTATCTGCTCAAACAAAATTGTAGTCAAAGCAAAATTGCATAACAAATTGTTGTTTTAGTTAAATAACAATTTGAATTAATCATTAAATTAAATAAATACAACAATTAAATAAAATAAATACAACATTTTGTTAGGCAAGAAGAATGCTCTGACAACAATTTGGTTTGAGCGGACATAATTTTAATTTAATTACTTCCAACTCCCTGCCTTAAAAAAAAAAAATAATAATAATTGTTTGGTAAGACTTTTTGAACAAATTTCATACCAACAAATTCATATAAAATTTTAATTTGTAGATCACTTAAGAAGCTCAGGTTCTTTGGGCAAAAGCCCCAATATATTTCAGAGTTTTTGAAGAGTGGGCACCCCAAATTTGTAAACCTAAATGCCAAATGTACAAGAATGAATGATTTACCCTACTTTTTTGATTGTGATAGGAAAAATCTCTACCTTATTAATTAATCAATAGATATAATTTGATAACAATAATTACCTTATTGTCAGGCATCTTTAGAAGCCTTGTGAAAAATAGAAGAAGAAGAGACGTCCAAATAACTCGGTGATGTTCGGACGGTATGGCGAGGAAATATGATATAGCTTCGTTAGATACCTTTAACACATTAATAAATACAATATCAACTAGACAATAATTATCAATAAAGCAATAATTATTATTATTTTATATTATAAAAACTTAAATTCCAGGCAATTTATTAATTTAAAAGACTATTTTTAAATAAAATGATTAACATTGCATTTCTATAATATCATAACTTAATCAACACATAGTTGTTTATTATTTCTTCTTTTACAATCTTGTCATACTTTTATCTCCTCCAACGGGAGACAATTCTTTGAAACCAGCACCTATCCATAAGACTGGAATTTGAAAAAATTCCTCTCACCCAAGAATTGTACTGTGGGCAAGTGTCCAATCTAAAGGAACCACCCCTACAAAATATATAATAGTAAATGAAGTACCTGCCATTGCTTGAGGGGGGGGGGGGGGAAGGAATAAGACTGTAGATTTGGCCCACTTAATGATGAGCTAAAATGTCTGCCAAATTTCATCATCTTGGTTGTCCTCTATGTGTATTAATATTGAGTAGAAAATGTACAAAATTTAGGTTGATCAGTGAACATCCTCATGTTTTGAAGGTGGTGTGTAAAATGTTGTCAATCTCAGAGTAAATCATTAGATTTACAGTAAGATTATCTAAAGTTTTGACTTTTGACACTCAGATTGACCAACCTAAATGATGAAACAAATAAAGCCACTAGGCCTGTGGGAGGGGTGGGGCCAGTGACATTTTGGTTTGCCTAGTTGGCTCGATCTTCTAGAATTCAAAATCCTGACTTCTCATTGGCTCCCCATTGATTTTCCCATGCTGTCAAAAGTCAAAACTTTAGATAATCTTACTGTATATATCGGACAAAAAAACTAATTATATTTATAGGAATATTTTAAGTAATAATTACAGTTTAACTGAGTTTGGCAATTGTATTTTTAGGTGTGGTTTTGAGGTATTTTCCTCCTTAGGATGAGTAGCTGTGTAAGCTCTTAAAAATACATTTTTACGATTTTGTACAGCAAAAGATTTAAGATCTTAGGTCTTGAATAAGGTAAAATAGCTATTTTCCTTTTTTGCCATTACTATTATTACTATTAAGCAACAATAATGGTGGTAGAAACTATTTGTAGAAAAATAATTGTTTGACTATATTTGTTATAGGTGCTTGAGAATAACTCAAAAGAGTAGTCGAAATTTAGCATAATTATTTAGGAGAGTATGTTTACATTAATTATCCCTGCAGACCCACAAGAAGCAATAACAAACACTTGTTTATACATATACATTTCGCCCTCCCAAAACTATGCTCCTTATAATACCAACAAAAATTATAGAGATTGTTCTACCCATTACAGTATCTATGTTTTAAAGTTTTATGCTTTCAACTTTATAGCTATTTTGACAGAACTTACAATTAAGGTAATAAACCTGCCACTACATCTACTTCTGTCCATACAGCAGAAGTGCAATCAGCTGAACACCCAATTCTAATCCTTACGTTCACCTTAGGCGGTTGGGGATTGCAATATTTTTTATTCACTCTCATTTGTTTAGTTAAAAATTGTTTAGTCATTAAGTCTAGTTGAAAATTTAGGTATCTAAGGATCAGTGGACTGGGAAAGACCGCATTGTGAAGGATGTCAAACATTATGCTTCATTTTCACAACTGGAAACCACATTCGAGGTTGCTCAGCATAGTTACTTAGATTTGAATCGAGGACAAACTTAAATTGTGCTTTTTCAACATGACAATGCTCGACAACCTTTAAAGGATGCATCCAGTAATGTTAGCAAAATATTTAGAAGTAATATCCTTAAGATTTAGTCTTTACCTAAAACATCTTCGGTAAAAATTCTTCCAGTCCCACCGATCAAATTACACAGATGAGTTAAGAGAGATTAGATTCTCAAGAGCTGCTTAACTCACAACTGATTAAAAAACTGAAATTTCAAAGAATGGTTAAGCAAACCTGTATAAGCATATCCTGTATAGCTGGAGCTGATTGCCTGCGATTGTCATCACAGGACATCTTCAGTAGAACCCGAAGAGCGCAGGCTAAGCTCGAAGTTTCCTGATTAACTAGGTCCGGCTTCTTACTGTACACACCTGCAAATACAATGGAATTAGTTCACAAATCTGTAGATAAGAAAGAAAGTAGATTGGACATATGAATCTCATATAAATTGCTGCTAAAATATTAATTCAATACTTCGAGTGTAATTTTAGCAAATTTTACAGGTGAGTAATATTCCCTACTTGCTAAAAATGGTAAATTAAACAGTCTTTGTTCAAACTTAAATCATAAGTGATCTTAAAGAGAGGTTTCACTGACTCACTGACCCACTGCTAGAGTATGATATTACAAGAAGAAGAGAGTTAAATATAATTACCAGATTTCCATAGTATGTTGCGTTGGTTATGATCCATGTTGAATTGTTTAGCGAAGGAGTGCGCTTGAAGTAAGCAGTCGACAAGCATTAGAAGATGTCGACTAGTCAGCATGCTATACATACCTTGCTCTTCTCTCTGTGTCTCCGCTGTCCTTTCACATGCTTCTCCCTGACAAACGCAATAACTGTTTAGAATCTTTGTAACAAAGGAAAGGCTGAAGTACATTTCCTTTAAGAAAAGGTACTTCAGTAAGCTCAATAACCATCACAACAATATGTAGATTTATAAACTCTATGAAGATTTACAGGTTTATGAAAAAAATTAAACTCTATGAAAAAAAACTAACTCAAAATACTAAAAAAAAACTATAAACTCTATGAAGATGTTACATGAAGATACAGGTACTTTATTCGGCTTGTACCAAAAAAAACACTAACTATTTGGACTCTTTGTAAAAAATAAAAGGTACTTCAGTAAGCTCAATAACCAAAACAACAATTTGTAGATTTGTAAACTCTATGAAGATTTATAAAGTACTTTAGTCGGCTTGTACCTCAAAAAACACAAACTATTTAGACTCTTTGTAATAAAGAAAAGGTACTTCAGTAAGCTCAATAACCCACACAACACATTGTTGATTTATAAACTCAATCTTCAATGCCCTTAATTCCCTTGGGCCAAGGCACAAATATCATAAAATAAAGACTAATCCAAACATTTAATAACACACTAATTGCCATTGCTAACAAATTTAAATGGTCAATTAAATTTAATCATGCTGAATTAAACTCAGAGTAAAATTGTCTTTAAAATTAAATGCACCAAAAGTAAATGCCCATTAATATTCAAATAAATTAAATTAAAATGGTACTTCTAAATAACTATTAAGACAAAGGGATGTATAGTCCAATGTACTTTGAGACAAAGGAATATCACACTTTTGTTTTTATAAGAGGAGTAAAAGTCTAAAGAAGAATATTCCTAACAACTTCTTTAGATTGTTACTCCCCACTGTTTTTTTTTTAAAAGGGAAATAAAAATCTAAAGAAGCGCCATTAAAATTACAATTTAGAGGTCCAGGTCTTAGGGTGGTGACCACATCATATTAGATGATCCTAAATTTCATCTCCTATGCTAGAAGCTTCCTTCAAGGTTGTACATCTTGATCTATGATAGTAACGTCATAGTTAATTCCATAGATCAAACTTTCATCCAATATGATGTGTTCAACATTAAACCACCTCTAAAATCCTCTAAACAACTTGAACTTTATGATAACACCAATCCTGGAATCTTCCGAACTAACTTGACTTTCTCCAGCTTCACCGTCTAATCTTGTTATCATGATAGCTTAATAATTGTAACGAGTAAAAATAAAATAAAACTTAGTCCTGACTTGACTTCATTTGTTTTTGAAATGAGAGATTTACCTGTGCAAGCGCTAAATTTTCCTGATCTTCTTTCCTCGATGTGGCAGGAAAGAAAACTATGTTATCTATTGTTTGAATTAATTCCAACTGCACAGCACTCTGAATTCCAAACACATCAACCTGAAACAATACAGAATAAAATTAATAATACACCTAAAATAATAACTTCAGGAATAACGTAAATGGACATCATATCCACCCTTGCTTTACACGGAATGTCCCTTCAACTCAACTAAACTTTGTTATTAGGAAGATAGTGATATATCTTAAGTAAATTGTATTGTAACAAATGTATTAATTAATTTCTAAGACAGTCCAGGATATCGGGTGCGAAAACGTGTCTACATCAAGCTAGAATTTTGTATATAAGTAAATCTTACGGTACCTTTTAATATGAGTTCAGCTGAGTTTGTCTGCGGGAAATTGCTTGGCAATAGGCATTCGAAAAATAACCTGTGGAGAGCGGCCATGTCCCGACTTTTATGGTGGACAATATGATTTTCATGATGCTGAGTACAAAATTAGTCGGTAAACCAAAAATCAAGTTGATGGTAGTTTGTCACTTCATGGGTTAGTTATTCAAATATTACTCCAACAAAGTGGTCACCAATCAAGAGACAAACTTTTGGTCTACTAACTAATTTTGAACTCAGGATCATGAAAATCACATTGTCCACAAAGGGCAGGTCATAGCTGCTCTTTATTTTATTCAAATGCCTGTCGCTACGTTTGCCGACCACATATTCTTAAAAGGCACCACAAGATTTACTTACACACAAAATTCTAGCTTGATGTTTGTCAGACACTTTTTTGCACGCTATCTCCTGGAATATGATTATGTTAGGCAAAAATAGAATATATAGTGTAATTGAGTTTCATTGTCAGTTGAGATGTTGTCTCAGTTTTGACTTCCTTAGTTAGCCATCATCAATGAACTAATGGACTAGTTGTAGAATTACATGCCATGACATTTTTTCATCATGCCTAACTGGCTTCAATGGAAAGTTAGCAATTTCTCGGTGGATAGTCTAAGATTAGGTTTGATTCTTATTGACACTTCACATTAATTATATTTAAGTGTGTCTCTACTTATCCTGCATACCTGAAGTGGTTTAGCATCGTTAGGATCCCAAGAGAGTAGATCATGAGGAGTGGTAGAAGAGAACATGGCGGCTAGAAGGTTGCAGGTCATTTCCCACGTCTCAGGAGTGAACTGTTGACCAGACGATATGACTAGATTCTCCAAACAGTTGGTACCTGATCGAGCCAACTGTTCATTCTCTGTAAGTAGATAAACTATTGTCAATACCTCATTCATACAATAATTAATCAAGAATCAAAAAAATTAGTTAGCTTTCATTGAGGGAAAAACCTATATGTAGGAAGATGAATGTGGATTTCACCTAAAACATCAATTTTTCACCTAAATTCAAGTAAAGTGTAATGGGCTATCTTTGAAACACATAATCCTGTTTCTTTAGAGTACGGTGGCTTACTTAAAGAGGCTCCTCAATTTTGTAAATTATACATAAAAATATATTTGTAGAATTAAATTAAACAAATGATTATACTTACTCTGCTGAACACACCACAGTAGTTGGGCGTACAAGTCCTGAAGCAGTAGTGGTCCTAAGACATGGAAATACTGATTGAAGACGTCCACTATAGCGTACAAAGCATGATTACACGTTGTATTCATCCACTCGGACTTCTAACAAAGACAGACAACATAAAACACATGTATATTACACACTTCTTAATAGTAAAACGCAATAGAAAATACGAGATAGCAGCATTTAGGCTTGAGCTCTGTGTGTTTAGGATGTGACTCTCTATCAACACTTTGGGGGAGCAAGAGTGACCGTGGGGCTTTAGTCAATCAGTAATCATTGAATTGGGCAGTAGGGATAGATCCTGCCCCAAGATACATTGATTTACAAGGCTCAGTAATGATCACATCATACTCGCTTCAGCGATATTTGTGAAGGGGCTGGAACTCTCTACCACTCTGAATAGACTCTAAAGCTCTCAATAAGACCTAATTGCCAAATTCAAAGAATTGGTTCGTCCTACCTGTCTAATACTATAGTACAAGGACTTAAAACTACTAGGTATGTACTCACGTCAGGTTGCATCTCCGGATGTTTCATATTATCAAATATCCTAAACAGAACTTGAAACAGGTCTGTCCACCAGTGAGGTTTAAACGAAGATCCACGAGTCTTAACAATTTCAAATAGTATGGTTAGTGCTCTCGTTCTCACGTCCAATTTACACCTGTAACACAAAAGTAACTTTTCAATAAACACATCAATTTTGTCCGTACAAAAGATCAGAATTGCAAAATTAATGGATCATATTTTATTTCATCAATCAAAATAACTAAAACTGGCCTATTATGGCTACTAAAAATAGCCTAAACTCCGCCTTTACGGCTTTGGTACAAGTCCAGTTTTAAAAGCGCACAACTGGCTCCACAACAAAACAAAATTTATCTATTTCATACAGTATATTGCACTGAAATGTGGCGATTGTTGGAGTATTTGTTAATTATTATGCTCAAAAAATTGCCTTGGTTGAGCCAAGATATTTTAACAGAAGTTAAAAATATCTTGGATCAACTTTGACGATCCAAGAGGTATTACAATGCACTAAGTAGTAGAGTTAGTTATCTTATTACATTGTACTGAGTGATAGTGTTTGTTATCTTATTACAATGTACTGAGTAATAGTGTTTGTTATCTTATCATATACTTAGTAATAGTGTTTGTTATCTCATTACAATGTACTGAGTAATAGCGTTTGTTATCTTATTAAATTATACTGAGTAATAGTGCATGTTATCTTATTACAATGTACTGAGTAATAGTGCTTGTTATCTTATTAAAATGTACTGTGTAATAGTGTTATTTTGTCAAAGGTAAACAAATAATAATAATAATAATTATTATAATAACAATAATGAAAAGACACTAAATACCTGGAAACGATGCAGGAAAGTTCAAAGAGTGGTGGAAACCAACCTCTAACCCAGACTCCATCTTCACAATCATCCCACACCTCACAAACCACCTGATAAAAAAAAACACATTGATAACATAAACAAATATATAATAAACTGATGAGAAAAAGAAGATATAATATAAGAATCCCAAAAATTATAACGGCTAGAATGAGCAAAGAGTGAACTTTTCACTTAAAAAATTGGTTCCAACATTGAAGTCATTAAATAGTACTTTCTATAATAAACTATCTTATTGTTATCATTTGCTTGTGTTTTGCTGACTGATAGCTTATCACTGCCATCACCATAATCAATTTTTTTTTTTTAATGTTTTGTTGCTTAATAGCTTATCACAGACATTACCATTAGGTTTGTTAT
>KZ652317.1:134137-148897 GCA_001010745.2 Gerris buenoi
AGCAATTCTTTTGACTGAAAGACTAAGATATCTTCCTCTGAGCGCGGAACTCAAATTCTACTGGTCTGTCTACATAGTTGATAGAGTTCTATAAAAAAAAAGTTGGCTAAACTGCATTGCACATCATGCGAGGTTGTACTACTTTGGAATGTGAATACAAACAGGGGAACAGCTTTACTTCTTTAGCAATAGAATTTACATACATACCTGAGAAGGTGCTCTAACAAGAGTGGTATCAGGTGGTTCAACACAAGGACTGACATCTTGGTTATTAGTCAATGAGTCTCGGTCATTAGAATCTCTATCTACTGACTTGATAGAATCCCTGTCGTTAATAGATTCGGAGTCATTAAGAGATCCGTCGTTATTGACTGCATCCTGGTAGACAAGTGAGTCCTGCCTACCTAGAGTATGACCCCCAGGTGGTTGTTCGGGAGGTGGATCTGGAATATTATCCGGTGTTTCCATAGTATTAGATGGGTTCGCCGAATTCTCTACTGAATTTCCTACATTATCGTGAACTGGAACAAAAAAAAGATAAATTAATAGCAAGTTTATTATCAGCACCTTATCGTAAGTGTGCAATTTTCCCTTCATGTTTTAAAAGTAATCTATGATGTAACACATATGCATATTTCCATCATAACCACTAGGTAACTATTTGTTAAATTAACTAATTACACATGAATACTTACTAGGAATACTGTCTATGATACTGTTGATAATATCATGAGCTATATCAGCTGATGTAGATAGAGGTGGTCGAGAAGGCTTGTTGTTCTGAGGCCCTTATTCAAATAACAGATCAACAAACTACTCTAGCTCCTCTAAACAGGGATAAGTACAATAGATAACTAAAAGCCTATGGTGTTTCTTCCTGTAGTGATATTTTTGCCATCAAGAAGATGAAGATGTAATGTACTAAAATGTACACTAAAAACACCTCATCTGAGCAACTGAAGTATAATTTTATATCTTTTATACTTCAATATTAAGATTGTATTGAAGTGTTTAGATGCTATGATTCCCCATGATGTAATGTATTGAAATGCAAATTGCAACACAACTCATCTATTGACACTGAAGTCAGTAATTCTTTATAATTTATTCTTCAATAGTTAGATTGCAATGTGGTATTTAGCTGTTATATTACCTGATAATGTAATGTATTGAAATGTACATTGTATACAACTCATCTATTGAACAACTAAAGTTAGTAATTCTTTATCTTATATCCTACTATAGAGTTAGATTTTAATGCAGTTATGTTACCTGATGATGTAATGTATTGAAATGTACACTGTAACACAACTCATCTATTATACACTAAAGTTAGTAATTCTTTATCTTTTATCCTTTCATAGTATGTTTGTGCACTGTAAAATAATGTTGTGTTTAGTTGCTACATCTGATGATGTAATGTATTGAAATGTACATTGTAAACTCATCTATTGCGCAACTAAAATCAGTAATTCTTTTATTGTCTTATAATGTAGAGTTTAGATGCTAAATTACTTATTAATAATTTAATGTATTAAAATGTACGTAAGTAGAAATTCTTCTAAAAATTTTTCCGCTGAAACAAAATTCAGCAGTGATTAAAAATTGTTAAATCACCTTTCAAAGAGGTTTGTAGCGGCGAGATCACAGTCATAATTAATATATATATCTACAACGCTCTGAGCATCACCACAGATCCTAGTAAGGGCCTGAATCATCATCCNGTATGGGCGCCCATGCCAAAATGTACACTAAAAACACCTCATCTGAGCAACTGAAGTATAATTTTATACCTTTTATCCTTCAAAAGTAAAATTGCAATGTAGTATTTAAATACATGTTAACTGATGATGTAATGTATTGAAATGTACATTGTAAAACAACTCATCTATTGTACACTGAAGTCAGTAATTCTTTATCTTTTGTCTTGCAATAGTTAGATTGTAATGTGGTATTTAAATGCTATGTTACCTGATGATGAAATGTATTGAAATGTACATTGTAAAACAACATCTATTGTACCCTTTAATAGTTAGATTGTAATGTAGTGATTAGATATTATATTACCTGATAATGTAATGCATTGAAATGTACATTGTATACAACTCATCTATTGAACAACTAAAGAAGTAATTCTTTATATTTTATCCTACTATAGTTAGATTGTAATGTAGTTATGTTACCTGATGATGTAATGTATTGAAATGTACATTGTAGCACAACTCATCTATTGTACACTAAAGTTAGTAATTCTTTATCTTTTATCCTTTGATAGTATGTTTGTGCATACTGTTCAATAATGTTGTGTTTAGTTGCTACATCAGATGATGTAATGCATTGAAATGTACATTGTAAAACAACTCATCTATTGTGCAACTAAAATCAGTAATTCTTTTATTGTCCTTCAATAGTTAGTTTATAATGTAGAGTTTAGATGCTACATTACTTATTAATAATTTAATTTATTAAAATGTACATAAGTAGAAATTCTTCTAAAATATTTTCCCTGAAACGAAATTCAGCAGTGATTAAAAATTGATAAATCACCTTTCAAAGAGGTTTGTAGCGGCGAGATCACAGTCATAATTAATATAAATATCTACAACGCTCTGAGCATCACCACAGATCCTAGTAAGGGCCTGAATCATCATCCACTTGTGTTCAAATGATGATGACGATGTCTCCAATATGTTCANATTTGTATAAACGCAGGGGAGTAACAATCTAAAGAAGTACCAAAAAATGCAACCTAAACATTTTACAAGTATGTATGATATTAATATTTATGCCAGGTTTACAAAATCCGAGTATGCTAGGTACAAGTAACTTTTATTAAATTCACTTCAAAGTGGTTGTGGAACTTCAAAGCACGGTTTACGCGGCCAAAGTAATGGAACTTTGATGACCATAAAGTAGAGGAGAGGTTAAGATAGATTGTCTAAACAGTTTTTCCCTAAAGAACTTTCCCTGTCAAATTGTACTTAGGTTTAAAACAGTGGTGATATATAACCTTCTTTTAAACAAAACATGGCTGAACCTCACACCTTTTATAATTTTTCAACAGCTTATTCTCATAATTTGTCAGGAGGGCGCTATTTTTGGTTTTCATCAAAGTATATTTTGATCAATAAAAAGTTGGGGCCGGTTCAAATCGACTTTGACACCCTGTTTACACAATTAACCCATTGAATGCGTAATCCAATTCATGAACCTACCTTAGCGACTGTATAAAATCTAAACAATTTTAAAAGTTAATTCACAAATAAATAAAAAAGTTTGGATCCACTGTGGATACAAACGACAGACGGAGAATAGAGCTACTGAGGGCTGAAATGGAGGGCTTGGATCCACCCGCCAGGCACGTTAGCACGGCATGGATCTACAGTGGAACCACCCGCATTGAATGGGTTAAAGTAGAGTTAAAACTGATTTGGTCCAAGTATACTTTGACCGTATAAACCCCGTTTTAAAAGAAATTATTGAAAAATATGGTCTATACCTGCCATATTCTGGACCATTGAAGCCTGATCCTACCCATGTTGTAGTAAGATATCTCTACGAGTTTCTGAAGAGAAAACATCCTTGGACCACTAGGATGGCTTAACTCCTCTATACACACCTAAAAACACAAATCAAAATCACATTCGTAATGCGTCTTTTCATACTAGTACATTTAAAATTATATTTAACCACAAAATTACTTTTAACCAATATAAAACATAAAATTAATAAATAAAATGTTAAAATTGTATACCTGACATAGAGCTTTTACAAAGTCAACTATAGCATCACCATCCAATCTCATAGATCCGGTAAATATCCTATCTACGGCTACGACTACACTCTGAGAACTTGTCTCTCCTATAGACTCCTTCACACTTGCTAAAATAGCATACACAATCACATAATTACAAATATTTTTTAAAAAATAAAAGCTTACAATGAACAATAAATTTTTACACTGACTCTTTCTCACTTCATCTCTTCTTACTGAGTAAATCAGATTTAAACCTCTGTCTCAACTCCTACACTGACTCTTTTTCTTCCACACTTCATCTCTTTTTACTGAGAAGTCAGATTTAGACATCTGCCTCAGTGCCTACACTGATGCTTATTCTTTCACACTCTTTATCTCTTCTTACTTCTTACTTAACTAATTATTTCTTCAGTAAAACCAAGATGTTATCAAGGTTTTATCAGTAATACAGGTGTTATCTAAGTGCTATAATTAGTATACTTACGGTCAAGTGTAGTTAAATTTAGTCTGAGTGCGAAGGTATCGGCACCCTTGTTCGTCAAAAAATGTTGAGGTTTAATAGAAACACCAACCATCTGAGCCAACTCTAACTGAGATATACATTTAACTATATCTAGCCAAGAACTGCCCAAGTAATTACCTGGAAATATAAAAAATATANGTACGAAATAGGTGGGCCAAATAGTGTAGATATACCGATTGCCAAAAGAAAAATTGTATCTAAGGAATGCATATTTTTCCTTAAAATTAATACAAGTTTCCTAGGTTAACCCCCTTTCATCTGGGTGCTGCCATTAGCTAGACCACAGTCCGGTTTTGAACTAAACTTTATAAGGCTACCCTAATTTATAACCATCTGCGGAAAACCTGTAGAGGAATTCTATACAATCAACTAACTTAAGGCCACAATACACCAGTGCCCTAGGCTGATAGCACTTAAGTACTCACAGCACAGTCACTTAAGTACTCTGCTGAGAAAATAGAACATGTGTCTATCCATGGTCTTGGATCCCTCGCTTGCTACTAGGCTGAGCACTTGACAGTACACATCACAGACAAATACACTGTCTTGGCCCAGTACTTGGCAGGTGTAATGTGATGAATTTGCCGTCAAAAGAGTGAACCTTGCTAGAGCTTGAACATAAGCGTCTCTCTCCAACTGCATAAACAAAAGAATTAATATATAACTGCTTTTTTTCCCTCTGGAGTATACTCAGGATTGTTATCAGAAGGTATATCTTAGTAAGAGCTATGGAGGATAACTGGACAGCAAGTTGTCAACATGTAAATAAAGGAGACGAAGTGGCGTTGCATAGAAGAGATGTCAAAAGCTGTCAAGGAAAACATGTAATAGATTGGAACTACCAAGGACACAAGCCAGACAGGAAGACACAAGCAGTTGACAGGATGTAGAACCAGATTAAGGAAGTTGCCAAGGGATAGAGAGTAATGGAAAATCTTACAGTCTGTGCCAAATGAGTCAGTCTTAATAATAATAAATAAAAGTGTAAAATAACTGATACCTCAATAACACTTAATAAATAGTACACAGAAAAGAGCAAAAATAAAATAAATATTTCANAGAAACGGGGAAAAAAGGACAAATCTTGTAAAAAGAAACAGTTTAAAATAAAAGTAAGTAAATCGGACTGTTCGAAATAGGTGGCCAAATAGTGCTGATTTACCAATTGTTAAGAAAAAATCTACGGAATGCTTTTTTTTTCCTTAAAATTAATAAAAGTTTCCTAGGTTATCCCCCTGTAATCTGGGTGCTGCTATTAGCTAGACCACAGTCCTGTTTTGGACTAAACTTTATAAGGCTACCCTACTTTATAACCATCTACGGCCCAGTACTTGGCAGGTGTAATGTGACCTTTTAGTCTGAGACAATGACTACTTACCCTGTTTGCCAGGTCTATTGGAATCTTTCATTTTGATTTCATGTCCAGCTATCTCATCGTATATCTGACTTAGGAAAGCTTCAGGTAGGTCTTCAGATTCGCTGACTCCCCTGTTCAACTTGATATACTGCTCTTTTGTCATCTTATGCCTGACTTGAGGTGAGTGAAGGTCTGTAGTCAACATTATTATAGAGTAAGCGAGGACGTAGGCAGTATCAGCACTTGCAAATATACCGTTACTAGAAACAATAGAAAAGCAGCCGTAAATATTTTATAACAAAAGACAATAGATTTGGATAATAGTATTAAGTTAAGTTCAAGTGTATATGACTGAGTCAGTGGGGTGTAGAGGGCGGAACAAATAGGGAGATTGGAACAAACCCACTATATACCAGAAATTTTACATATAACATTAGTAATAGCAAATAAATCTAGATTTTCCAGAGATTTTGTGGATCCTTGTTTCAAACCCAGAAAGAGTTGTGAACGATGCTCATCATGGTACTTCTTTAGATTGTTACTCCCTTATGTTTTTTTAATGATAAATTCCTTTCAAAGTAACTATTAAGACAAGGGAATGTTTAGTCCAATGTACTTTGGGATAAAGAAATGTCACATTTCTCTTTTCATAAGGAGAGCAAAAGTCTAAAGAAGAACACTCCATACACTTTCTTTAGATTGTTACTCCCTTCCGCTTTTTTAAAGGGGAGTAATAGACTAAAGAAGTGCCCTCATCATGAGCAACTTCCTTGATAATGATCCCTATAATGGCTTTGAATTGCCGTAATTCACAAACTATCTGATACAATTTCCTCTGGGAGTAATAACAAAATTCAAGAATTATAAATAACAATTATTATAAAAAAAACAACACATACTTAGGATTGCACTCGCAATATCTGGAAGCGAATTTCTCCATAAGTCTATCTATTTTCTGCGCTTCACCAGGTAGCCTGTAGCCGGCTAGGAACTGCCTAAGTGCTGCTACTATATCCTTACCACTAAAGTCAAACTGATCTATATACTGGTACATTACCTAAACAATAAAAAAATATAAATTAAAATTTTGTTTTAATGTGTGTGAGGGTTTACTAACATAAATAAATTTCACAGATTTTGAATACAAGAGCTATAAAGAACAAAATAAGTATTTAGACTGANCACACTTCATCTCTTTTTACTGAGAAGTCAGATTTAGACATCTGCCTCAGTGCCTACACTGACGCTTATTCTTTCACACTCTTTATTTCTTCTTACTTCTTACTTAACTAATTATTTCTTCAGTAAAACCAAGATGTTATCAAGGTTTTATCAGTAATACAGGTGTTATCTAAGTGCTATAATTAGTATACTTACGGTCAAGTGTAGTTAAATTTAGTCTGAGTGCGAAGGTATCGGCACCCTTGTTCGTCAAAAAATGTTGAGGTTTAATAGAAACACCAACCATCTGATAGTATTGTATTCTGTAGTATTGTATTCTGTATTGTATTCTGTATAGTAATTTGTATAAACGCAGGGGAGTAACAATCTAAAGAAGTACCAAAAAATGCAACCTAAACATTTTACAAGTATGTATGATATTAATATATCCTAAGCTCTGAAGGCCATCTTTCGGAGACACTCTGTGAATTATGATTTTAGCTTAAGAATGACCGAAGGAGGAGTCAAAATATGATAAAAGTGAATTATCTGATTTTCTTTATTCTTTTGGAATTTCCAAGAATAATTGAGTTGTTTTATCTNTAAATCACCTTTCAAAGAGGTTTGTAGCGGCGAGATCACAGTCATAATTAATATAAATATCTACAACGCTCTGAGCATCACCACAGATCCTAGTAAGGGCCTGAATCATCATCCACTTGTGTTCAAATGATGATGACGATGTCTCCAATATGTTCAGGAATATATCCTTGAAAAACACCTGCAACACAACAGAAATATATTGTAAGATAAAAGGAATAGTTAATATTTTACAGCTCGGATAAATTAAAAAACTGCGGAAAGAAGCAAATGGCATCTAGAAAGGTCGGGGCAACTCGACAAACGAAAATATCACTGGAGGAGGAGTGTGGCCCACAGGATAACGACCTAGTGGCTTTATTTTTCCCCTTACATAAGTTGCCTAACTTGAGCTGTCAGAATTAATTCTTTTCTTGATCCTACAGTAGTAAATTACACACTAAATGTGCTAATAACCTGGACTTTATAAGCAAAGCTGAAGTAAGAAACTAAATGAAACTTACAGTATTCAAATCAGTTTATGTACCCATGCTCAATTTGTATCTGGGTTTTAAAATGCTACTTTATTCTGATAATACATTTTTTTTACCTATTTGCTTTTACATAAGCTTTAAATCCATTCGCCTATTCCGATTTTTTCAAGTTTGTCAGTAGATATAGGTGTTATTTTTCTTGAAAACAACAAGCGCATAATATATATTTAAATTTATGTTTGTCTACCTCTATCTGCATCTTCAGATGTGTCTTGAACTTGTCTAGAAGAGCAAGGAAAATGCTAAGTGAAAGTTGAAAGACTTGAGGTACTGAAGATACACCGTTCTTTGAAAGAGCTACGCAGAGGTATTGCTTGATAGCAAGTATAAACATAGGATTGGATCTGAGTACAGGTCCAGCTGACTGGAGTATAGACAGAAGTAGGTGTAGTGACAGGATTTTAGACCTTAATTCGTGACATCTGTCAACATTAAAAACAAATATTAGTTGAAAGTTTATAACAATAACATGTAGATGGAGAGGTGGAATTACTCTCGTTAGGGTTTTATACAGTAAATGATCTCACAACCTTTTTTTAATAATATGATGAAATACTTACTTAGGGTCTACAATCCCGTCAGGTAGCGGCTTCATAGAGAGTTTACACAGAACCCTGAACACAAGGAATGCATCCTTCTGAAGGATATGAGTAAAATGATCTTGTACTTTATGTTGACCGGCTGATTGTCCTCCAACACAGTTTTGACCAGGAGAAGTTACTCCTTGACTACCCGGGCATATAGCTGACGTTGAATTACTTCCGACCGAGCTACCACCGTCTCCTATCTCCATACTATCCTGTACAACCAAAAGATATCAAACATATTAACACATCTTTGATAAGACAATTAACTAATGAGTATTTTATCACTAGTTGGAGAACTTAACTAAAACACAAGTGGTTTGGCTAAGTTAGTACGCTAAACAGTGTAACCAATTCATTATATATAATTCCTTGTTCAGGCATCTACAGTGTTCAGAGCTAATTGATAAACAAGAGGAGGCATCAACTTCTCGAAAAGTCAAGCAGGCTGGAAGCAGAACATTCTCTTGACTGCTCACAATCTATTTCTTGATCAGAAAAACTCCCGTTATCCAAACTAATTGAGACCTAGGTCATTTGGCTTGGAAGAGGAGCAACTAGACTCTTCTATTGCCAATTTTCTAATCCAAAATAGGAGCAAGAGGAAAATAAAGAAATGGTCAAAGAATTGCCATTTGAACAGAGGATCCAGTCATCTTTTAACAGGCATTATTACTGCACGCTGTCACCTACACAGCATGCAGGCTGAATAAGGAAGAGGTTGAAACCCTTTATCACCTTATCTGCTGAATTAATAATTCATCTGAGGTGGAAAATCTTTGGCTTAGCAATTCTTTTGACTGAAAGACTAAGATATCTTCCTCTGAGCGCGGAACTCAAATTCTACTGGTCTGTCTACATAGTTGATAAGAGTTCTATAAAAAAAAAAGTTGGCTAAACTGCATTTGCACATCATGCGAGGTTTTACTACTTCGGAATGTGAATACAAACAGGAAAACAGCTTTACTTCTTTAGCAATAGAATTTACATACATACCTGAGAAGGTGCTCTAACAAGAGTGGTATCAGGTGGTTCAACACAAGGACTGACATCTTGGTTATTAGTCAATGAGTCTCGGTCATTAGAATCTCTATCTACTGACTTGATAGAATCCCTGTCGTTAATAGATTCGGAGTCATTAAGAGATCCGTCGTTATTGACTGCATCCTGGTAGACAAGTGAGTCCTGCCTACCTAGAGTATGACCCCCAGGTGGTTGTTCGGGAGGTGGATCTGGAATATTATCCGGTGTTTCCATAGTATTAGATGGGTTCGCCGAATTCTCTACTGAATTTCCTACATTATCGTGAACTGGAACAAAAAAAGATAAATTAATAGCAAGTTTATTATCAGCACCTTATCGTAAGTGTGCAATTTTCCCTTCATGTTTTAAAAGTAATCTATGATGTAACACATATGCATATTTCCATCATAACCACTAGGTAACTATTTGTTAAATTAACTAATTACACATGAATACTTACTAGGAATACTGTCTATGATACTGTTGATAATATCATGAGCTATATCAGCTGATGTAGATAGAGGTGGTCGAGAAGGCTTGTTGTTCTGAGGCCCGTCAGGTCCACCTCGGTGAAACTCTTCCGAGGCAATGGATTCATTAAACTCTCGCTGTCTTTCTGCTTCTTCTGCCTTTAATAAACAATTATTAATACTTAATTAATTAAAACCACTTTGAAAGATAAGTAAAGGGTAATTTTATCTTGTTAGAAGCTCACAGATTTATAAAATAGAGTGTCAATGACCTGCCATCCAAATTGAATTAAAATAGGACTTTTTCATCTGAACATATCTATGTTGGTTCCCAAAAATGCTTTTGTTACCTTCAGTAAGCTCCGAAGCAAAAATAAAAATAAGGCTAACTAAATGCATTAAATACAAAGGTATTATTTAAAGTGGTATACTTACAGCTTGAGCTTCCATCCTAGTGAAGATAACATTAATAACTTGAGTAAGAGTTGCTCTAGCAGTAGTCTGATTGATAAGATTCTTAGATCCAAGATATATGTTGTAAACTGTTCTGATAGCGAGCAGGACTGTGCCTTCGTGCACCTCAACATGCTGCGACGTAGCAACGGTGAGCACAGCCTAAGAAAATAAGAAGATAAAACATCAAAATGATAACAAAATAAGGATGAACATGCAATGAACATAAGATGTCTAGGTAGAGTCACCACAACATACTAGGGTTGTTTGTGCAACAACTTAGTCTGTGATTTTAACAAAGAGATGGGAAAAGAGGTAAGTGGTTTCTTACCCCATTATATGAATTTGGATCCCCCGTGATTCCACGTTGTGCTAAGGCTGCTGACGTTTAGATCCCCAGATTGGAAGTCATGTTGAATGGGTTAAATGTAGTAACGTATTAAGTCCCGTTTACATGGAGATAGTTGAGGTCATGATAGCTACTATCCCATTAACTATCACCATGAAGACTACGTGATAAATTCTGGCATCGTAGAACTATCAGCCAGCACACTATCTCGTCTGACAAGATAGTTGAGTATTCTGTCACAGCAGTCAGAGTAATCACACAGTAGATTTAAGAACTACCACACTAGATACTAGATGTTGATTGGCTTATTGTTTGTTTATAATTTGATATCACGTGATGACGGATCTAAAAGGCAGCAAATATGATAGCTTGCTTTACATTTAATATTAGATTTTGTTGTTTTTCGACAATATGAATATTCTTTTGTACAAGTATTTTAACATAACATTATAATATATTAAATGCTCTATTTTCTAGTGAGAAATGTAGGAAATGGATATAACTTTAAGGACAAGACAACAAGTTTTGACTTATGTTAACTCTCACTGTGTAGGCTTTACACCTCCGCAATAGTTCTATCATAGGAAAACTATCACCATGTAATCGGGCTTTTAAAAATATCAACTGGTGTGATAGCTGATAAAGGTGGGATGTTCCTCTGCTTCTGATAAGAAATATCACAGAGGAAATATACCCTCTCCTGGAATTGCGCTAGGGCAAGACTCTTAGATACTTACCTGTCCAAGATAAGGGAAGCTCCCCTACTATCAGAAGGTTCAAAAATTCAACTTGCATATGATATCTTACTGCTTCAAACTACCTTTTTTTAAAAATAAAAAAGTTCCTCTAAGGGAGAAAAAGGCTTATAAAGAAATAAAATTTTTACTTTGATGATCTGTAACTGTACTCCTTCATCTGTCTGTGGTCCAGTAAAACAGTTGCATATAGTCTCGACAATTCGATCTATAAGAAGTTTATCTGGGTTTGTCGAATCTGGTACATTGCCTGTCAGATGACCATAAGCAATCAGCTTCTATTAGCACAAACCAAATACAAAAATTAGTATTTTTACCTACCAAAACATTTACACGAAATAAGTAAGATAATAAAAAAAACATGATCATGAAATAAAAATAAAGAAGAAATAAAACTCATTATTTGTTTTGATGCAAGAACTAATTAATGGTAATAACAGGGTTAAGGTCATGGTCAGGGTTAAGGAAGAGTCTATTAACAATCCCAGTCAATTCCTTATAGACTCAACTACTCAAGTTTGTTATATAAGACTACCACAAAGTGTTTGACTCTTTCACTTATGACTCATCACAACACACTTCATAACTTTATAATGAACTTAAGTGTATGCACTTTTATATCATTATGTAGAAAGTAATAGAGTTCTACATAATTATAACTTAAAACATCGACAGCTAAAAGTTAACAAGTAAATAAAACATTTGATTTACTAAAGTGCAGAAATAAATCAAATTTAACCATTGACATTAATTAACATATCAGCTTAGCTATTTCTCCACAAACCAGATTAAAATTATTGAGTTGTATTGTATAAAGTATCAAAACACATCTATTTAGGATAAAACTGAAGAATCCGGTGCTGTTTCCACTTCAATATAGAGGAGAGTTTACATTCCTTTATCAAAATAACTATTAAAACAAGGGATATTAATGCATAATGTATTTAGGGTCAAAGGAATATCCCACTTCTGTATATAAATGTGACAGTATTCCTTAGTCTTAAACTTTGTGCGTTATGTTATGAGTATTGACTTTTGACACTCAGATTAGCCAACCTTTATGAGGAAAAACGATAAAGGCACTAGGCCTGTTGGAGGGGTGGGGCCAGTGACATTTCAGTTTGTCTAGTTGGCTCGACCTTCTAGAATTCAAAATCCTGACCTCTCATTGGTTCGTCACCCTAATTTCACAACTTTAACAAACAAACTGTAGTCTTGATTGGACCGTCAATCACAATCCCAACTATAATGGACAAGTAAAATAACTTTCAGGTTAAATAACTGTAGTAAACAAACATATTGTCATGTATATATATATTTTGATGTATGACATTGAGTTGTCAATCAGTTGAGTTTGATTCTTGATTAAATATATTTTGTGAGCTTATTAGATTCTTATTATATATTACGCTACATTTGGTGGCAGCGTCTGGGATTTCTAATAGTTTACAGAATATGCCGAGACCAAGAAGACAATCAGATATACATGAAGCAGAGGACGAGAAAATCCGTAAACCCGTGGTACAACCAGACAAGTATTCCTCAGGAAATTGGAGTGAATATTTAAAATATTTTAATAACGTAGCATTAATAAATGGGTGGAACAATCAGACAAAGGCTAGGTTTTTACCTATTTGTTTGACAGGTGATAGTTTAAAAATTTATAACTCTATACCAGAAAATACACGTCATGATTTTGATCATANATGTACGGAGTGCCTGAGCCAGTCCTAGGATTAAATGAATTTGTACGCCAACGGAGGGAAACCATGGAAGAAGCCTATGATCTTGTTCGCAAGAGACAAGGATGCAAACAACAAGTCCAAAAAGACTACTACGACAGGTCTTGCAGTATAAATAATTCATTCCAAGAAGGAAGTGAGGTTTGGGTCTGGTTTCCCCATACTAGAAAAGGAAGGAGTGCTAAGTTTCATAAGCCCTGGGATGGACCTTACACGGTGTGCAAAAAGTTATCAGATGTAACTTTTAGGGTCCAGAAGAAGGGTGCGAGAAAAAAAAGAATAATTGTACACATCAACCGGCTAAAGCAGTATGGAGCGAGAGCTTCTCTTTAGAGAAGGGAAGAGTGTCATGTATTTATATATTTTGATGTATGACATTGAGTTGTCAATCAGTTGAGTTTGATTCTTGATTAAATATATTTTGTGAGCTTATTAGATTCTTATTATATATTACGCTACAATATAATAATAAAAGTTGCTTATATTTATCTGTCCATTTTTTAAACACTTACTGAACCTTCCGTCAAATATTAACTGAAGTAACGAGAAGCAAAACCCAGTACAGTAATGGAACAACTAGAGTTAGTGCGTTGACAGCGCGGGAAATTGAGTGACACACAGATTGGCCAACTTTTCTGGGGGAAAAAATAAAGCCACTAGGTCTGTAGGTACGGGTGGGGCAGCGTTTATCCAGATGGCCTCTCCCCCTCCATTAGAGACATTTATCTTTGCCTAGTTGGCCCGACATTTTGTCCGGGAAAATCTCAAGCTCTCATTGGCTCGTCCCCCCATTTGCTATTTTTTCCCGCGCTGTCAACGCACTAACTCTAGTTGTTCCATTACTGTAGAATAGTTATTTTTGCAACTAGTGCGAAAAGTGGCACTTTACTGCACTTGAGAGAAATATTTATAAACATGTATCAAATATTTATAATAAAGACTCTTTTAGCTCGAGTTGCACATTACATTTTTCCTACAGTTAGTTTTTAATCTGTAAATAAAATATAAAATAATAGTGTTTATCAACATGTAGAAGGTTTTACAATATCAACTAAACCAGCTGTTTTGTTTATAGCCAGTGTTGCCTTTTTATTTATGCCTGATCAGGTTTGTGCTGTTATTAGTTTTCATCATAACACTTATGACTGCACTATCTATCTTTATTTTTTAGGGTTTCGAGGACTTCCTAGAAACCCTTATGCTTTTGGTAGTGTGTCTGTCCGTCCGTCCGTCACATCTTGGATTATATCTCCCAACCTACTGACACTATAGACTTGAAATTTGGTATATAAGTTAAACTTTTTTGCCCAAAAACAGAAAACCTATTACGAACTTCAACACTCCAAATTTCTGCGATCTGCGATCAATTGCGATCACCTCGCAATATTTTACATTTTTTGTAACTTTCAAGTTGGGTATCATTTCAAAGGTATTGAAATGTAGATTACAAATA